>JAXDDX010000369.1:0-117456 GCA_034670405.1 Hoplostethus atlanticus | reverse complement strand
GATAGAGAATCAAACTCCTCTCCTCTATGAACATCGTCCCTCTGAAATGAACAGGAGAAAACCATGACGGTGGTTTATGTTTTTATCTCTGTATCCTCAGAGTCCAGAGGCCAGATCACAGTGACTCAGCCTGGAACAGTGAGATCTGCTGTGGGAGGCTCGGTCACCATCAGCTGTAAAACCAGTCAGAGGTTCTGTTTATAACAGCAACAACTACTTAGCCTGGTACCATCAGAGAGATGGAGAAGCTCCTAAACTCCTGATTTATTATGCTACAACCCGTCAGTCTGGAGTTCCAGATCGGTTTACAGGCAGTGGATCAGGGTCTGACTTCACTCTGACCATCAGTGGAGTCCAGGCTGAAGATACAGGAGTTTACTACTGTCAGAGTTTGCCACTATCCAATAGTCAGTATGTGTTCACACAGTGATAAAGCGTCGTACAAAAACCTCCCTCAGTCAGACTGAACAGAGACTGAACTGAAAGCTGCAGCTGGAACCTACTGCAGGGGCTGATACAGTTCACTGAGGATACACACACACACACACACAACTTTGTTGGTGAGATGTTATGTTATGTGTCCCTACCAGTTTACCTTATGAAGTTAAAACAACACACCTCCACCTCAACAAGCTGAAAGTTCCCCCAAATGAAGAGGACAGTTCCAGTGAAGAAGCCCAATCAGACACATTAAAAGCACAACAACATCTACCAAAGTAAGCTACCCTGATGCCAACCCCCAAACCACTGCTGAATGATCCAACAGTTTATCCATGCTGGTCCTGGAATATCTGGACTGTCAGGATCTCCTGTCAAACTCTCGGCCACACAGCACAACACAACACATATATCCACTGGTTGATACTCCTTATTTAACATTCCCACTCCCGGTTCGGTAGGGCGAGTGCTTTCGTTCCTTCAATCCTTGTTGGATAAGGGATTATCCTTCTCCACCATTAAGGTCTACGCCGCTGCGGTGTCAGCATGTCATGTTAGTTGGTAAACTATTTTTCCCATAGCAGCAAGTTTACCTGTGTGCATTTCATGGAAAAGGTGTGTTTTACAGCACATTAGGTGCAATTCCCCAGGTGGCGTAGTTGGTAAAAGCCCCCAGTAAGCCTGGTTACATGTAGTAAAAGTACAGTGTAGCAACTTACTACGGTACCGGGGTCCGTGACAGACAGAGACAAGGCAGGAGGAGAGTCAAGTGGCCAGCAGGGCAGTTTTATTTGCACCACAACACAAGCAACATATAGCAGACCCGGGTTTGACGCTAGCTGTTTGTCTCCCTCCGCTGGCGCCTCTCCCTCGGTCCCGAAGTGCCAGCCGCGGAGCACCAAGGCTGCCCCAGCCCGCCAGGCTTCCAGGGGCGTCCCGCCGCAACCCCGACTGGTCAGCCCGCGACTGCGTCCTCCGTGGACCTCGGCTGGTCGCCGCTGCTGGAGACCCGCTCCCGCTCCGTCTCTCCGGCTGCTGCTGGCTGAGCTCTCTCTCCCACACGTATACAGCCGACCGGATCTCCGTCCCTGCCGACTCACGCACCGTCAGTCTCTCAACCCGCGCACACGCTCACCAATCCACACACAGGTTAAAAAGGCCCCAGCCGCAATCAGCCTCAACTGGCTGCAGCTGGTACCGTATCCAGGGACGAGGCAGTCCACTGACTCACCTCTCTCCTGGATCCAATTAAGCCTCACCCCACCCTCCCCCAGTCCACCACATAGTTAGAACTAATTTGACATTATAACAAGCTTTTATTATAGTACGCTTCTATTTGATCATCATTTACTTGTTTGTTATCACATTTATACATATTTTATATAAATGCCTTGGCAACACATTCTACTGTACTGCTAATGAAGTTCATTAGAATTTTAATTTGACAGTGAGAGAGAGAGAGAGAGAGAGAGAGAGAGAGAGACCCACAAACAACACCCCAACATCAAACCTCATCAACAACATCAGAGTCCCAATGTCTCTCAGCTTGTAGTCCAGGCACAACGCAGAAGTGGCCACATAAAACAATGTACAACAGTCCATAATGTCCAAATGTAGAGTAGAGAGCACTGTACCAAAAGTCTATAATGTTCATTAACTTGAGAATAGAACTTTTAAAAACAGAGTTCTAGAAAAAACACCAATGAATCAAAACCATTAAGATGAAGGATGAAGACGTCAGTGTAGTGTGTTGAGCTTCGTTTTGAACGATGAGACTATTTGGTCAATTCTGAAAATTGACAATTATTGAAATTATTCTTAGTAATTAATATCTTATTAATTAACACTTGCGGGGCACCACCAGTTTACACTGGAATAGTCTCTTTATGATGATATCAGTCTAATAATCAGAAGAAGTGAGCTCTAGATTTCAGTGATTTTCTACCTTCATGTCCAGGATATATCAATGACACACAAAAGCCAGTTCTTTATAAATGCAAAGATTTTATTAACTATGTAAATAAAACACCAATAAAATGAATACATGTATACTAAACTAAAACAGATAATGGCAATAAAACTGGCAAACAAGATAGCAAGATAAACAGTGGCAGAGGATATATCAAATAAGGTAGGAAGTTAAACAGTGGCAGAGGATATATCAAATAAGGTAGGAAGTTAACCCTCAGGCATCAGTTTAATTTACTACCCTCTTAAGTCATTAAGGACAAAAATGTCCACTTCCAAAAACTGCTATAAAAATAATATTTTTTTCTGCTTTTTTGGGTTAAGTCTTTTGATCAACTTCAGTCCTGATCAAAACTATCAAATATTGAATAATTATCAGGATTTTAACCCTTTAAATGCCAGTTTGATTACATGATGCTAATATTTTTTTTGGAAAAAACATACATTTTTGTGTTTCTTTCAAAAATAACAACAGTGACATCAAGTAATCAAACTGGCATTTAAAGGGTTAAAATCCTCAAAATGATTGAATGTTTGGTAGTTTTGAGCAGGGCTGAAGTTGTTTAAGATATTTATGCAGAAAAAAGCAGAAAAAAATATTAATCTGTAAAGTTTTTATAGCAGTTTTTTGGAAGTGGACATTTTTGTCCTTAATGACTTAAGAGGGTAGTCAATTTTTTTCACAGTGTTCTATTGATCTATTAGAAAAATAAAATTTGAATTCCAAAATTTGTCAAGAGAGAGACTTTCTTACAAAAAAATTGTGCCATATGCACTAACACAGCCAAAATGATGGCCAGATCAAGAGGAAAAATTTGCTCAAATGGATAATGATGCCTGAGGGTTAAACAGTGGCAGAGGATATATCAAATAAGAGTGGCCAATGATATTGGGATCCAAGATGGCAAGGAAGTTTGCACCGACAAAACGACTTGAGCCGTAATGCGTCTAATTGCGGCAATGTGGCAACAGCGAAAGATGGCTTGGAGGACAGCTGACAGTTTCCGGGAGACTTGGGACAGAAGGACAGAGAATAGTGGAGAGAGAGAGAGAGAGAGAGTATTCTAACCTCATTTCACAGTTCAACACTGCCTTTGCATCACCCGTGCATCAACAAGAAAGTTGGTTACCGTCTGGTTTGCAGGGTGTCAGCGGCGTCCTCGTCTCCGTGGTAACCGTCGCGCAGTCGCAGTGGACAGGTAAACACACGCACGTGTTGGTCTGGACCAGTCGACGTCAGGAGGGCCGTTGTGGAGTGCGGTCCGGGGGCCGTTGTTCGTCGGAGTCGTCGTGCCAACAGTTCACCTCAGTGGATATAGAGGAATAGGGCGATGTGTTGACTCACGTCGTTCAGGAAGAAGAGTAGATTAGCAGCTGGCTTCTGACGTGGTTTCGTAGTCTTCTGGATCAGGTGGAGTGAACTCAATCGGCCGTCTCGGCAAGATTCACTCTAGAGCTGGTCTGGTACTTGAGCTGAGAGAAGAGCTTTGAGCCAGGTTCAAACTTAGTTACAGGACGGGCTGCGGGCCGGGCTGCGGGACGGGCTGCAGGACGGTTGAGTTGAGTTTCTTGATGTTTCTTGATGTTCCTTGATGTCTTTCCGCCTGAGTTTTTACCCGTCCGCCCGCTGCAGGAGTTGTCCTCCTTTGTTCGTTCGAGTTTGTAAGATTTCGTGTGAGTGTTCTGACTGAGCTGAGGGTCAAGGGCTTTATGGTATGTCAGGAGTGGTAGGTGTTTCCCTCATTTGCATGCATCAGATTTACAACTTGATGACCGGTGATCACCATCCCCTAAACTGCATTTCCAGCTCAGGTTTGGAAAACATCATTTTTCTTGATCCTTTGGGGATGCAAGTGACATATTTAATCACCTAACAACAAATGGGTTTGAATGACACCAAACATCACTGTCTTACCACAAAATACTGGCGAGTAAACCAAAAGTCCTGATAACACATTCTGTGTGCCTTGAATAACCAAGATACTACATTGGGGAGTAGGGTACATCACCTGCCACAGGATGTGAAGTTTAAATCTAATAAAACATATAAAGAAAGCACATTTTTGCAACACATTCCAGAGTTTCTTTGTTCTCTTATTCTGTGTCTCCCTTGGAAGGCAGATTAGGTACATTTCCCCGGCCCTTATCATCGGTCCCATCTCCTAATGGCACCAGAGCGGCTAGTCGAACCTGCAAAGTGTTACTTTTGGCGGCTTTATGGGGGAAATCCAGCTTTTGCTGCAAAGGGGGTTCCTTGGGTTCCTGGGAGCACAGCAGGGGTCTTGACCTCATAGGAAGACCCTGGGAGAGGAATGTGTTAGTCTTTGGGTGTTGCTGTGGTCCAAAGAGGGGGGGGAGGATGATGTCTCCTGCATACACTACATCAGGATTGAATTAAAAACAGGATTATAGAAGAATCATCCAGGAAAAAACAAGAGGAATAGATTAAAACAAATGACAGTAAAAGCCTGTCTGGAATAAATAGTTGTTCTATCCTGATGGGAGTGTGGGAGTGGTCTCTTCTAGGATGACAACGCCCTGAAACTTTATTAACACCTTATATTAACATCATGTACATGAGTATCATTTAAATGATATGTTCAGGACAGCTACACTGCACTGACTCTGTGTGTGTGTGTGTGTGTGTGTGTGTGTAAATTGAGTGTGTTTGCATATCTGTCCTGCCTCTCTGCTCAGTGTTGATCAGTGGCTGTCCAGGCCTTTCAGACCCATTGACACGCCAGCAGCACAATGATGATGTCACAGATTCTACTGCTGGGCACCCTGGGGCTCCTTGTTCAGGGTGAGACTCTCTTCTGAAAACTTTGCTTCAGGATGCAACCAGGTTTACCACAATGATGTTCTGCTATGATGGAGAAACGCTCAAACAAGCAACATTTACCTTCTTCCATCTATTCTCCATGTTAAAGAAATGATCCTCTTCTATTCTGATATTGATCACCTTTCTCCAAGCTGGATTTGTCTCAATAACCCTTCTCCTCTTTTTGATCTTCCAGATTCATTAGGAGACATCATTCTGACTCAGTCTCCTGAATCTCAGTCTGTTGGTCCAGGACAGACTGTCTCTATCAGATGTAAAACCAGTACAGGTGTTGGCAACGACCTCAGCTGGTACCTTCAGAAACCTGGAGAAGCTCCTAAACTCCTGATTTATTATGCTACAAACCGTCAGTCTGGAGTTCCAGATCGTTTTAGTGGAAGATATTCTGGGACTGACTTCACTCTGACCATCAGTGGAATCCAGGCTGAAGAGACAGGAGTTTACTACTGTCAGCAGGGTAGCAGCCGCCCGTTCACATAGTGATACAACGTCGTACAAAAACCTCCCTCAGCTGGAGAGGAACTGATCTGACTCAACAGCTGCAGAGAAACTAAAACATTAGAGGTCTGACCAAGAATAATAATAATAGGGATAAAATAAGTTTGATTATGAAAATATTGCATTCAAGTCAATGAAGTATATATATTTTTTATTATGAATCAATTAATTTATGTATTTATTATGTTGTTGAAACATGGATTGTAACAGGATCACCGTCTGTTACAGTGAGAGACTGGCTCTAACAGTCAGAGTGAGACACTTTCTAAGTAAATACTTTCAACTGTCATCAAACAAGATGTTTTGATATAGATCATAAAAAATGACACTTAGCAATTTTAATAAATATTATTTTTAATTGTTAATTTAAAACATACTATTTGAACATACAATTACTTACAGAGTATCAACTTTCCATCAAATTAACTCAACAAATTCAAACTCTTTACAGAACTAAATCAAAGTATTTCAATTTTAACAAGAGATATTTTCATGCAAATTATGACAAGATAAATATTTATAATAATACATTATATTTCCGGTTCATCATTTTGAACAACACATGGGAGAAGATACTAATTACATATATTTGTTAGAAAGCACAAGAAGCCAAGAAAGTAGATTATTTTCTCATCATGTCATTACAGCACTATAGCAGTCAAGCCCACAGTCTATGTAGTCCTCCATCCCCATGCTATAACATCAGTATAGAGCAGGACAAAGGACTGATGTGAAGGACACCATGTAGCACAGAGTTGCTTGTTCTGTTAAAATGGCCTCCTTTCATCTCCACACCTAGCTCCTACCTAGCTTTAGGACCCCACTGGTAAACAGAGTCACTGTCATGTTGCACTAACAGAGTTACTGCATGTGTGACCATGCATTACATCATCCCACCATTTATTTCTCCAATCATCAGCAGTAATTATACAATTCTAGTCACCTTACCCTGAGACAAGCTCAGTCTTTGTGGATTTACTGGAACCACTGTTAGCATTAAGACAGCATCATAAGACATCTGTTATTTTATAATGATATCCAACAACTGATTTGGTGAAAAGCTCTTTATTGTCTTAACATACAGAGAACATCAGCATTACTGGCAGCAAGAAAACATTACTATTTAAAGATGGAATGATTCTGGAGAGAGAGACAGACAGAGAGAGAGAGAGAGAGAGAGAGACTATGCAGACTGAGAGCAGTAGCAGAGTAAAACCAGTAGTAGAAGTTC
Organism: Hoplostethus atlanticus; assembly: GCA_034670405.1. Lineage (NCBI taxonomy): Eukaryota > Metazoa > Chordata > Actinopteri > Trachichthyiformes > Trachichthyidae > Hoplostethus > Hoplostethus atlanticus. The sequence goes on along the minus strand of JAXDDX010000369.1, from coordinate 110,479 downwards.
CAGTGAGTCAGGTCAGGACTGGGAACACTGGTCTCTCCTCAGAGTCTCTGATAGCGGAGACTGAGAGCCCTGGGTGGCCTCACAGGTCACAGAGCCCACCTTCTCCCACTGGTCTGCAGGGAGCCTCAGGGTGCTGCTCCAGCTGTAGTGGCCATCCTTCTCCAGCACCCCGGGGCTCCTGCTCACCTCCAAGCTGCTGCTGCTGCCGTCCACCTTCCAGGCCAGCCTCCAGTCTGAGGGGAAGCCCTTGTTGGCCAGGCACATGAGCGTTGCCATCCCCTGCTGCACCTCCAGGTTGGAGGGAGGCAGCACTGTTAGGGTGGGAGGGACATCACCTAGGAGACACCAATTAGCTTAGAGGACAGGAAGCCCACAGGTGTCAATCAATCACCAGCAGTTGGACTCATTTACTGTGTGAGAGTCCATTTTCCCCTTTAAGGAGTTTCTGTCAGATGGTTTTCATGCTCCACCAGTCACTCACTCACACATTGTTTCACTTCCCTTTAAGAAGCCTCTCATGCATATCAATTATCAAGAACATAAACTATCAATACATTATCAAATTGCATTTCTTTCAGCTATTATGTGACAAAAGTTTCATTCATGCACAAAGTATAAATCCACACTAACACATTGACTGTGTTGAAGAAAACAGTAAAATGTAACAGTGAGATCTTCTGAAAGACAGTATTAGTCAAAATAAGACTACCTCAAATTGTGTTAATTAAAAACAAATATTAAATAATGAATGGAAACAGTAAATTATCACAACCTTTTAAACAGTTTAAACATTTGAGTTAAAAGGATCAGAGAATTGTATAGCTTGTATCGCTACTCTCTCTTTAATAGTTTTAATTTACTCAGCATTTAGATTGTGGAAAAGCAATTTCGACCTAAACAAAAACCCAATATACAATAAATATTTTTCCTTCATTTTTTCTGCAGATGAAGCTGTTGACTTTTCACAGTATGTCTAGAATGTGTAAAGAAAAGTATCTTAGAGCAGCTGTAAGTTAGACTCCATGGTTAAGGAGAGAAACAGACAATAAGAAAAGAGATGTAAGTGATGGAAATCAACACAATACATATTTATATCTACTGTTAACATTCAGACACAGGAATAAAAGCGCTAATAAATGATATGATATTATTTTGAATAAACTTACTTCCAACATCCAGTCTGGTGCCTCCACCAAAAGTCAACCACAGTGATACAAACTCATTGAGCCGCCGTACAAAAACCTCTCAGTCTAGAGAGACACGACTCTCTCACTTTGAAAAGAACAAACTCACCAAAATCAATCAATTTGCAAAAGCTAGCTAGTTGACGTAAAAACCAGCTACAGTACTAAACTGCACTTAAAATTGAGGAGTTTAATATTGAATTATACACCTCAATTTTTCTATATACAAACAGTGTATATAAAAACTTTATTTATATATAGCACTTAGCACAAAACAGAGTTTCAAAGTGCTTCACAGATAGATACTTTATTGATCCCCGGGGGGGGAAATTGTGGGGTTGTAACAGAATAACAGTAACACCAAAAACAGAATGTTCAAAATACAAAGGCCTAAATATTAAATACTCCAATACTAGATGACATAGAACCAGGATGTACAGTGGATGGATGGTATGTTTACATATATACAAGTAATAAGACTGGGAAGAGCAGCTTGTGAATGAATGGATGGTACATATATACAGAGTTAATGAATGGTAATGGATGGATGTGAAAGGGAATGAATAAAGTGCAGGGTGATAAGTGATAAGTGATAAGTGGTTTATAATCGTAATAGTCATTTTCAGAATCGTTGATTTTGATTGTTATTTAGGCTACAAGAACGAGGAACATCTAGAAGCGCCAGTTAGCAAAGCAACGCACAGTGTGAGTGTCTGTGTGTGTGTGTGTGTGTGTGTGTGCGCGCATCAGACGTAACATCACTTTCCTGTGAATGAATGGGCCAAAATACGTTAAATTCAAATAGCAAAAAGAACACCGCCAATCAAATACACCGCGCTTCACTCTCGAGTGACGCCTCCCGAGTGAATTCATTCATTCAGCCACAGTCAGCCACTGAAAGAATAGTGACAAGAGAGTAACCTACTAAGAAAATGAGCGATATTGAAGATGAACTGAGTTTAGTGCCTAAGAAAGGCAGCACGTCTGTTGTGTGGTCTCACTTCGCTTACAAGGCAACCGACACAGAACAAAAACACGAGTGTTCTGCAAGTACTGCAATAAAGCAATCTCGACGGTGCAAGGGAACACATCGAACCTATTCCAACATTTGCGAGGCAACCACGCAAAGGATTACGAAGAATGCATGGCGAAAAAAAGACAGGCAGAGGCCAAGAAACAAAGCAAAAGCACAGACGCGAAAAGACAGCCATCTATTGCCGACGCATTTACTAATTCAAACCCGTACCCAACTAACTCTACCCGGTGGAATGAAATCACAGATTCAATCAATCAATTCATTCCATATCGCGAAGGACATTAAATTATGCTTGACCAATGCATTGTACTGTAAGCTGTGTTGTGTTCGAATAACTGTGAATAACCCATTGGTTCTGTGTTATACTTACCATACACTAAGGTTCCACCTAGTGGCGATTTTATTTTGAATTTTTTTTTTATTTTGTTTTTTCTTTGTCATTATGGGGTATTGTATGTAGATTGATGGCAAAACAAATTAGTTTAATCCATTTTGTTAGTTTTCGATGAATGATGAAAACATAAAAACTTTTGAACAGTAGTGTATTTTACTTTTTTTTCCCCCAGCGGCAAATAATCATTGCATAATCATAATCGAGGTTTTTGGTCAAAATAATCGTGATTATTATTTTTGGCCAAACCGCCCACCACTAGTGTGCAGGTGGATTGGCGGCAGGAGTCTAACGGAGTGCCACGCCCCGACACACACACCCAGACAGAGAGAGAGAACAAACAGGGGACCAACAAGAAACACCAGGAAGTGAAAAACAGCAGAAACACTTGGAATGAGGGAGAGGCACAGCCGGGACCATGACACAAAGCTGCTATACGTAAGATTGTTTAGGCTAATAAATATATTCCTTTAAATATCACGCTTTTAATCCCCTCATTTGGTAAATCTAGTGAGTGAATAAGATGATATGAGAGAATTCCAGGAACAGCAACAGCATTGTTTTTCTGACTTCTGTGGTGCTTCCATCCAACCAGTCAGGTAGTGCTTGTTTTACCTCAACTAAAAAACAAAGTTTGACATATTAATTTCATTTTAAAAGCTAAGGCAGGACAAAACCAGCTCTCCCACTCTAGAGTTTTAGAGTTTACAGAAATCAATAACACCAGTGATATTGATTTCTCTAGCAGTAAACTAAAACCTGACAGAAGACATTCTTCAATAAAACGTGTTGATAGACATGAAGCCAAATCTCCATCAAACTCAGCTTAGATTCATTCTTAATCAAGACTATGGTAAATTGATTGGTCCATTTAGAAATAGCATCATGACAGTAATCCAAGTCCCTGGTGGAGTCAGTCAGAGCATTTCCATAGAGAGACACTTTGCATCAGCAGCACCATGCTCCAGTGCTCTGGGAGAGTTTATAGTCCTGAGAGTTGAACACTTGATGACTGATAGCTGTCCTTCATGACAACAGAAGCCACAGAAATCCTCCTCATCAAAACATGACGTTGATCTCCATCCTCATCTGGACTCTCCTCTGCTGCTGCTTCACAGGTAAAGTCCAGAGAATCAAACTCCTCTCCTCTATGAACATCGTCCCTCTGAAATGAACAGGAGAAAACCATGACGGTGGTTTATGTTTTTATCTCTGTATCCTCAGAGTCCAGAGGCCAGATCACAGTGACTCAGCCTGGAGCAGTGAGATCTGCTGTGGGAGGCTCGGTCACCATCAGCTGTAAAACCAGTCAGAGCGTTTATAGCAACAACTACTTATCCTGGTACCATCAGAGAGATGGAGAAGCTCCTAAACTCCTGATTTATTACGCTACAACCCGTCAGTCTGGAGTTCCAGATCGGTTTACAGGCAGTGGATCAGGGTCTGACTTCACTCTGACCATCAGTGGAGTCCAGGCTGAAGATACAGGAGTTTACTACTGTCAGAGTTTCCACTATCCCAATAGTCAGAATGTGTTCACACAGTGATAAAGCGTCGTACAAAAACCTCCCTCAGTCAGACTGAACAGAGACTGAACTGAAAGCTGCAGCTGGAACCTACTGCAGGGGCTGATACAGTTCACTGAGGATACACACACACACACACACAACTTTGTTGGTGAGATGTTATGATGTTGTTCATAGTGTCCCTACCAGTTTACCTTATGAAGTTAAATCAACACACCTCCACCTCAACAAGCTCAAAGTTCCCCCAAATGAAGAGGACAGTTCCAGTGAAGAAGCCCAATCAGACACATTAAAAGCACAACAACATCTACCAAAGTAAGCTACCCTGATGCCAACCCCCAAACCACTGCTGAATGATCCAACAGCTTATCCATGCTGGTCCTGGAATATCTGGACTGTCAGGATCTCCTGTCAAACTCTCGGCCACACAGCACAACACAACAGATATATCCACTGGTTGATAGTCTTTATTTAACATTAAACATTAGTACACACACACTTCCAGACTGTCCAGGCTGAGGCCCTATAATAATATTAATTCAAAATTCCACATTTTAAGTCACTAGTCTGCAACACAGCAGCTCCTTCTGCACTAAAATTACAGACTTAGGGCCATAGGCCAATTTGAGAAAAGGAGAGAGAAAGGAGATTTTTTTTTTGATTTTTAAGAATCCCTTTTTTTAGCTCACATGATTCTAAAAACAAACAATAAACAAAACAAATTCCTTTCAAAAATGCACAATTCAAAACAAAGCAAATGTCATAAAAACACGGTGACATACCCAAGATTCAGGAAAACAAAAAGATTAACAAAGACAGGGCCCAAAAGTAAAGTCTTCATTCACTACAGAGCAGATTGCACCCGAGTAGCCCTTTGATTTATAAAACCATTAGGAAAATCATTCCCAAAAAAAAACCCAAAAATCAACCCAAAAACCTTTTTGGCTTTTTCAAAAGTGAAAGGGAAAAATAGCGGAAACTCCTCCGGGTATCTTTTTTACTTTGCTCTTTTCGGCTTTTTTTAGATTCCCATTTTTTGCCCCCCCACTTTTAAATTGGAAAATTGCCATTTTTGGGCATTCCCCCTTTTTAAAACCCGGGCTCTGAAAAAAAAAGGCCATTTTTGGGGGGGGGGGGGGGGGGGGAAAACCAAAAGTTTTCTTTTAAAAAGATTAAAACATCTTTTAAAAAACTAAAATAAAAATTTGATTTCTTTTCCCCTTTCCCGCAGAAAGGCCCAATTTAGTGGTTTCGGGGTTTTAATACAGAGATAAAAAAGCTTTGCCCAGAAATTTAGCATCATGCGGAAATTCCCACTGGAGATCCATGACCTTTTTTCAAAGGGGGTTTTTATAAAAAAACCCCTTTTTCCAAAACTGGTTTAACCCCAACAACTTTTCCCCATTTTTCTCTCTCCACAAAAGTTTTCCTTTTCTTCCTTAGTTTTCCCTTTTGGAAAAATTCCCTTTCACACAAATTGCATAAAATATTTTTCCGGGCACCTGTACAGTCTGGTTTTTTCCACTTTTTTTAGTTAGGCAAAACACCTGTAAGACCTTTAGGTCTAGAAAAAAAAGCCGCCCTCGGGAAAATGGGTCACCCTTGTCCGGGAAAAAAACTCTCCCCAACTGCGTATTTCCCGCACCCAGTGAAAGCCCCCCTTCATTAGTCTAATAAACCGCCAAAAATTTTAAAACATTTTCCTGGTGGGGGCGGGGCCTCAGCCCAGGTGGGGAATGCCCCTCCCTTTCAGTGTTGTTTTTATCCGGGGTTCCTAATTTTCCCACTATGTGCCAAGTTTTTAGAGTCCCCTTGTCACCTTTAGCCTGTGTGTGAGCCCGGGTGGGGTTTATGTCCTGGCACTTTCCGGGCGGGCTCCATATATGAGAGGTTCCTCCAAAGCCAGTCTGTGATTTTGGGCTTCAGCTTCCCCCACTTAAAAAGGCCCAAGCTTTAAAAATTCCTTGAAAAAAAATGGGGTAATCCCCCGTTTCAAAAAAATTTAAAAACCCTTTAAAAAAAACGAGCAAAATTTCCAGACCCACACCCACTCCCTTCTTAAAATGAAAAAATTGCGCATGTCCCATAAAACACCCATTTGGGGGCGGGGTAAGATACTTTTTATGAATTCCCGCCCAAAAAAGTTTTCTATTTGTTTTGCCAAAGGTCCCCAAAACCCGGGGCCCCCCCTCCTCCTTTGGGGCGGGAAAAAAGCACACCCCCTAGGTCCCCAAATGAAATTTGCCCCAAAAAACAAACAAAATTTCACCAACATGGACTGTACCTTCTGTACAAACCCCCATAGGTGGCCCCCAAAACCCCATGCAAACCCGGTGCCACATACAGGGACACCGGGTTTATTGAGGGACCAAAATTTTTTCCCCCAAAAAGGGACATTTGGGGGCGGGCCCCCTTTTCCCCAAATTTGGGCTAGCCCCCCTCCATCTTCCCCACAAACCCCTTCCCAGTTCGCTTGACTGTTGTTTCCATCACCCAGATTTCCCCCCCCAAGTACCTCAAACCATTTTTTTTTCCACACTAAACCCTTTCCTGGTAACTTGGGGAAGCCCAAAAACCAAAACCCCCCAACTGCTAAAGCTTCTTTTTTTTCCCCAAATTTTAAATCTAGTGAAGAAAATTTTCCCAAATTCTTAAAAAATTTCCTTTCCCAATTTCCCTGAATTTTTGCTGTTCTTTTTTTAAAACAATAAAAACCGCCCGAAATAGATTTGATAAAATGACATTTTGTGTTACAGTGGGGTTAATCTCCACCCAAATCAATACGGGGGAAGATTTTGGTAACAGGGGCTCAAGGGCCCGGGGTGTGGGGCTTTTTCCCGACAGGGAAAACAAACCCTTGTGGGAATTGCTTTTTTTAACTTTAAAAAGGGGTTTACTGGGGGTTTCCCCCCATTATTTTTTTATGGACACTCCAAGGGGGGGGGTACCGGGGGGTTTACAAACCCCTTTGATCAGGGAAAATAAGATTGGGCTGAGCCCAAAAAAACTCTCCAAAATTTTTCCCAAAAGTGGGGAGCTCAACCCTATCAAAAAAAGCCTTTTTTTGGTCCAATGAAAAAAAACCCAATATCTATCCCCCAAAAAAACCATGTTTTCCCCAAAAAAATCTAAAATTTAAATTTACACTTTTGTCATAAGGGAAACCAAACCAGGCACACAGAAACCCTGGTCCTGATGGTTACTTGGCCATTGCCTTCTTCAGCCTATTGGCCAGAGCCTTGGCCAGCAGTTTGTAATCAGTGCACAGGAGGACCAGGCACCATTTTTTAAATTTCTTGCAGGCCCCTTTTCTTGGGCAGCGGAGTCAAAGGGCCCCTTTTCTGCAACTCAGGGGAAAAACCCCAATTTCTTTAAAATTTTCTTAAAAACCCCCCAGTAACCTTTCCCCAACTCACCCCAAAAAACATTTTTTAAAGCTCCATGGTGCCCATCGTTTTCCCCGGGGGGGCCTTTCCCCCCCTTAAAAGCTCTGCAACGCTGAGGAAGTTTCTTCTAGGTTCAAGGGGCCCCCCCCCCAGCCCCCTGTTGGACCCCGGGTGAGGTCGGGGGTAGGCCACTGAAAAGGAGGAAAAGGTCCTCGTCCTCCACATACCACGGGTGTATAGCTCATTTTTGAACTGCACTGCCTTGCTTTTTGGTCCCAGGTTGAACAAGTGCTGCCCTGGGGCAGAGCGTAGGGAGTGGATAAACCTCCCCGGGCCAAAATTTTTTTTTTCTTAAACCAAAAAAACTTGGTTTGGTGGTGCCCAAACAGGCTTGCACTCTGAAACCGCGATGGGAAACCAAGGGCCCCCTGTGCTCTGGTCCCTTTAGCGGGTTCTGAAAAAAAGCTTTTTGGGGTTTTCGGGGCTTCAATATCCCCTCGATTTGGGTTTGGCCCTCTGCTAAACCTTCCAGTTCCACTATTTGAATCTCTAGATCTTTCATAGATTTTGGTAATTTTCCCGTGGACATTGAGATGTACTGTGACAAGTTGTCAAATTTTCCCCCCCCTTCCCCCACAGCCCCACCACTGCCTTAGTGAAGTAAAACCCCATGTTTTCTACTCTAAATGTTTTCCAAGCATCCTTAAAGGGGGGGTATTTTACTTTTGGGCCCTTTTTAAAAAACTTTTCCAGGGGTCTTGACAAAAATTTTTTTTGAAAGCCCGATAAAAAAAAAAAAATTCAAAAAAACAAAACCCCGGGTTCTTGGTGTGTGTTTTTAGTCTCTCATTTTCTCCATTGTAAAGAACAGGGGCCCTTTTGGGGGGGCGTGGGAGGTTGTATGTAATGAGCACTTTCTCGATTGGCCTGGAGGAGGCGGGGGAGCCCCGGCGGGTCATGGTGTCGGTAAAAAAAAAAGCTTGACGGGAGAAATGACCAAAAACCCTGGCGGGGCCCCTCCCGAACCAACCTGAGGGCCGTACTGTTTGAGCCTCTGGGCCAGAATGGGAAGAGCCGGAGGCGGGGTTCCCCTTAGTTTTTCAATTTATAACAAATTTTTCTGTAAAATGTACTTTGTTTTTTTGTATGTGGGTTTTGTGAGCGCGCCTCTGCTGTAAACCCGGGCCCGTTTATGGCTATGGTTTATTTAAACTTATTGAATTTCAACTTTCAGAAAAGGGAGGGGTTGACAATTTTGGGTTTAGCTAGTTACTATATTATTGGATGAATTATTTTCATCCCCAAAACGGCAGCCAAACAACCAAACACGAATTTTTACTAAATGGGGAGCCTGACACGTTTTTACCCAAAACATAAAAAAAGACCCCTGGTCCCAACAAATAACTTTTAAAATGAGCCCTGACTCCAACCAAAAACCCTTTTCTTTTACTTTTCTTTTAATTCTCCAGCTTTTTTTTCTTACTTCTTCCACGGGCCCAAAAAAGCCCCCTGGCTGCCCCGGTTTCTGTCAGTTTAAACCCGCAAATCGAATATACTAACCAAGGGCTAATTTTTTAAAAATTTAAAACAAAAAAATTTGGGGGCACTTTCAGATTTTCCCGTTTGCAAAATTTTGGGGCACGTACCCCATGAATTGCTCCAAACTTTTAAACTTTAATTTAGATTCTAAACCTTCGGTTTTCTCAAGCAGTCCCCAGGGTGATCATCCAACACAAGAAAAAAATTTCTACCCCGTAGCCGGGACGTTGCCCTTAAAAATAAAATTTAAAACCCCCTTTTTGTCCTGGGTTTTTCGTGTGTTGGGAGACTGTGGGAAAGGGGTCTAAAGTTGCTGCCTGCAAACTACAAAATAAAAACTGGGGGATTGATATATCGCCGTAGATATGTTGTTGTTTTTAAACTTCCTGGTCCCAAAATAATGGTTTTTATTCCCGTGTATCAGAAAAAAAGGCGTAACGAAATGTGATAAAGCGCCCATTCTATTCACTAATGGCGCTGTAGTAGTTGATTTTTATTTAAAATCTTGTAACATTCTGAGACTTGCCATAAAAAAGAGTTTTTTCTTCGGGGGATTTTGTTTTCCCTGAGCGATGCACTGGAACACATTTTGTTTTGGAAATTAAGGGAAAAACCGACTCGGGAAAAATCGATTTTTGAGTACAATGGAAAAGCAAACCCTTTAAAAACGGGTTGCGGCGCTGCCAGAACTGCTTTTTGGGGCGAAAGGGAAATGGGATTGGTTTTTTCACCTGGGGTGGGATGTCTGAGAGGGAATTTGGGTTAGGTTTAAAAAGCGCCCGTTTTTTGACGTCTAAAGGGGCTACTTTCTGAAACGGGTGTTTTTGGCCCCATTTGGCACCCTTTTTGGAAAAAAGGGAAAATTTCAGAAAAAAAAGGGGTTTACTTTTCCCGATTTCATTTTTTTCTCGGTACTTGGGTCCCAAAGATAAATTTGGGAAAATTATAAGGGCCCGGAATAAGCCGGGTTTCCCCTAATTTGAAACCCCCTTTAAAAATTTAACCCCCTACACAATAAAACAGTATTAAAAAGCCCGTAGGGGGCTCCCTTTGGCTGATATTGGCAATTTAAAAATCTGCTAATAACCCGGGAGAATAAAACCAACAGGGAGTATTTTATACATTTTTTAAAAAAGCTAAAATGATGTTTAAAAAAAATTTAAAATTTTCTAGTTAGGCCCAAAAAGAGTAAGTTTTCTCGCTTGGGGGCCCAAATATATTGTCTTTGTCATTGTTCCATTTTCCTCCAAATGCAATAAAGATATGTGTCTTAGGTAGCCCCCTTCAAAAAAAAGCTTTTTGCGCACGTGAGGTTCCCTGTGGTTTCCCACCCATCTTTTTCTGTTTCTTACTTGCCTCCCGTCCCCAATACTCTTTGTCCCTTCCCCGTTTCCCCCTAAGGGCTATCCCCTCTAATTTTTTAAAAATTTTAAATTCGTTCCCTCTTTTATGAGGGGACAACGTGCTTAAGCTGCCCGGGGATTTTCAGCCCGAGGGAACCTTTTTTTAAAGGGCGACACAACTTTTTTTTCCGCCCGGAAAAATCACATGCAAATTTTTTTCGCCAATGAACTGGAAAAAATTTGATAAAGGTTTCCCTTTTTTCGGGAAGGGAAAAAAGAAATAGGAAAAAAAAAACAAACCCGTGTTTATTTGGGAGCGGAATTGATGCAACTATGCCCACAAAAAAAAAATTCCGCTACAGCTAAGCTGTTTTTTTACATGAACAAAAGGGAAAACCAGGGGAAAATTCAAGATTCAAAATTCTTTTTTTTTGTCCATACAACCCCAGGGGTGTGCGTGAAATGAAAAAATGGGGAATGCCCCAAACCCGGAATTTTGGGAAAGGGCAACAAAATACACCAGTATTTACAATAAAAAAACCGCACAAATATGAAAAATTTGTATTTTTTTTAAATAAAAAATGTGTAACGTACCCAAGGGGGGTGTGTGTGTGCAAAAAGAGGGGCAAATGTGTGGGTCTTGGTGGGGGGCCCCGGGGAGGGGCAGGGTTCACAGTCCTGATTTGGGCCCAGGAAAGAAACTTTTTTCTCAGTCTCTCCCGTTTTGGGGAGCAGGGTACGAAGGCGCTTTGGGCCGACCGCAGCAGCTGAAAAGCCCCTTTTTTGGGGGGGTGAGGATCCCTTTATGATCCCGCAGGCTCTGGTTCGCCCCCTCCCCAGTGTATAAGTCCTGCCCGGGTGGGGAGTATTTTCCAAAAGTGCCCTTCAGCCGAAAGCCCCTCCTTCCTGAGCCGAGCTTTTTGCCAAACCCCGGCAGTGAGCTTCCCGTCAGGGTGTCTCTAAGTCCAGAGTAGAAGGGGCTGAAGGGTCCTGAGAGGAACCCCGAATTTCCTCACTGCCTGAAAGGGGGTAAAAACGTTTCTATTTTAAGCCCGCTTCCCTTTTTAGTTTAGTCAGGGGCCCAAAGACTGAATAATCAAAGCCAAACCCCAAAAAGCTGGCGGAAAAAACTAAAACCCGTGGCGGAACTAGAGTTTTTTTTAAAATGGGGGGGGCCCCGGGGGGGGCCAAGGGGGACTTTAGGGGGTCCAAAATCCAAAGAAAAAGAAAATTTGGCCCGAAAACCAACCCATCTAAGGACATGAAGAATCCTATTTATTGCTGATTAGAGGGAGAAGTGATTTAAATTTTTCTTAAACCCCCAAGGGTTTTTTCAAGTGGCAGATTAGTGTGGTCCACTAGGGGTTTTCACTAGGAATTTTTTTAACAACATAAAAAGCCAGTCTTCCACCCCGGGGAAATGCAGCTCAATTTCTTTCACACACACACACACACCCCACAGTACTGTCCCCACATACGGGGGGGACTTTTTGGGTCACTCTGTTTTCATGAATATATAATCTGGGTCCCATAAGTGTTAAACATCCAAAATATTTTCCCGAAAAAAAAGCTCAAGCCCAAAAGGGGATAAATGCATTTGTGTGTGACATAATTTGCAGTTTAATTTTTGGAAGGGAAATTAAAAAAAAAAAAAAACATGAAATTTGAATACCCCGGGGATGACCAACTTTCCGATCCACCCAAATCAAACAAAATTTTTTTTTCTGTCTGACTGAAAAAAAAAATATGCCCGACAAAAAATTATCAAGCAAAACTTTAAAAAGTATAGGTAAATGGTTAAAAAAAAATATATAATAAAAATATTTTTTTAATATTTATATATATGTGGCAGCTGGAGGAGGGGGGGGTTTAGGCTTAACTTGGGTCCAGGGGAGAGTTTAGTCGGTGGGCCCGACTCTACCCCGGATCCCCGGGACCGGGGTTTCGGGCCCTTTTAAACCTTGGGTTGAGCCGGGCCCCCTTTTTTAACCCCCGTGTTGGGTGTGGGGAAATGGGGGAGAGCGCCAGTGTGGAGAGGGCCCGGGGCCCAAACGCATGAAATCGGCAGGAGACGGGGGGCGTCTACGCGGAATAAGTGTGGGAGAGAGGCGAACAGCAGCAGCCCCGCCCAAGCCCAGGTCCAAGGGAGGGGGTTTCCGGGGGCCGGGGGGGGGGAGAGCGGGGTCCAAGGCCCCGGGGGCGAAATTGCCAAGCTCCCGGAGGGGTCGGCCGGGTGCCCGCCTGGAAAGGGGGTGTCCAGGGCGGGGTTTTGGGGCGGGACGCCCTGGAAGCCCGGGGGGGGGATGGACCAGCCTTGGTGCTCCGCGGCCCGACCCGCCCGGGGGGGAGAGGCGCGGCCGGGAAGAAGGCGCTCTTAAATGCCGTCCAAATGCCGGGGCCCGGGTTTATTGCTGTGATGTAATAAAACGGCCCGCGGCCAGTTAAACTCTCCCCCTGGCCCACGTCTTGCTGTCACAGACCCCGGTTTTTTTGTGGCGAGCCCGCCACATTAATAATAAATTGGGATTTTTAAGGTATATAAAATATATGTCGCTGTATGCTACTGTTAAAATTACGACACTTCAAAGTTTTGGGGTGTTTGGCTAAATTGGGAAACCCATGTCTCTTATTGGGTTAACTATTTTGTTATGGGCCAAATTGCCAAAAATGCATCCCACACCCGCGACTCAACTTTTGAAAGTTTTCAGGAAACCCAAACCCGTGCTAAACCCTTTAAAAATTACTTTTAATATGGTTTCTTTCCCCCGCAGGTCTTTCCAAAAGTCTTTCCCGTCGCCCCGTGTGACTCCCTTGGGTTTGGAAAATATTTCTCTTCCTCGTCCTCGTTTTTGGGGAAAAAGGGAAACCCCCCGGATGTCAAAAAAAAAGCTTTTTTTTTCCCAAAAAAAGGGGAAATGAGATGTCAAAACGCATCAAACTGCCCAAATGAATAAGTGAAAGGACACCCTTCTGGGTCCGCCCCCTGCCCTAAGGGCCCCCCCAAAAACCCCAAACCCCTGCCCATTTACCCCAATTTTAAACCCACCACCGGGGAAAAGAAAAAGATAGAAAAAGTTAAAAGAACCACTCACCCGAAGAGACAATCCACTCACTCCCACACCCCAAGCCCCCCCGCAGAGAGAGAGAGACAGAGAGAGAGAGGGGAAAAACCCACAAACAACCACCCCCAAAATCAAACCCATCAACAACAGGGGTTTCCCCCGTGGGTGTTTAAACCTGTTTAAAAATTTTTCCAAAACCCAGGGAAAATATTCTCCTTCTGTTCACCTCGATTTTTCCCCCCCCCCCCCCCCCCCCCCCCCCCCCCCCCCCCCCCCCCCCCCCCCCCCCCCCCCCCCCCCCCCCCCCCCCCCCCCCCCCCCCCCCCCCCCCCCCCCCCCCCCCCCCCCCCCCCCCCCCCCCCCCCCCCCCCCCCCCCCCCCCCCCCCCTTTTTTTTTTTTTTTTTTTTTTTTTTTTTTTTTTTTTTTTTTTTTTTTTTTTTTTTTTTTTTTTTTTTTTTTTTTTTTTTTTTTTTTTTTTTTTTTTTTTTTTTTTTTTTTTTTTTTTTTTTTTTTTTTTTTTTTTTTTTTTTTTTTTTTTTTTTTTTTTTCTTTTCCATTATTTCCTGTTAAAAAATTATCCTCTTTATTCTGATATTGATCACCTTTCTCCAAGCTGGAGTTGTCTCAATAACCCTTCTCCTCTTTTTATCTTCCTTCATAAACATCTTCTGATCAGTTTCCTGAAATCTTGCGGGCCCAGAAACCGTTCAAGGTTTAAAAAACCCGGTTTTTAACGGGTCAAAACCGGAAATCTAAACCAGTTTTTCTGTCAACCTACTGGTGGGATTTTTGGGATGGGTGAAGGGTTTTCCCAAATACAGGGGATTGGAAGTTTAGGATTTCATGTAACAGGGTTGTTTCCTTAGTGAGGGGAAAAGTCGTACAAAAACCTCCCTCGCTGGAGAGGAACTGATCTGATCAACAGCTGCAGAGAAAATAAAACATTTGAGGTTTTCCCAAAAAGAATATGTATCAGAATAATCCAAAAATAATTTTCATTAAAAATATGGATTCAAGTGAATGAATTTTAATTTTTAATTTTTTTTTATTATTATATTGTTAAACAGGATACTGTTGGTACAGTGAGTCCAACAGTCAGTCACTTAAATCGTAAATCAACATCAAACACTTTTTTTTTGTAATTGTTACTTTTTTATACATATAGTTCTTAAAACATCTGAGTATTTTTTTCATCAGTTTTGCCAAAAAAGCCTAAACTAATTAATTTTAATTATTTATTTTAATTGTTTTATTGCATCCCTTCTTTCAACAGACAAAATTAACAAAAATTTTTAAGTCTCCATACACAGAGACTGTTTCCTGAGGGTACTCAAAACCTCCCCCTTGGGCAAAAAAAGGGGTTGTCCCAATCGGATTCTCTGAGATTTTTTGCACTTTTGTACCCTTGGGTTTTTTTTATCGTGGTGAAAAAATTAGGTTGGGCTCACGCAAGCTTTAAAAAACCCTTTATAATGGGAATTTTGATGTTTTTCATAGTGTCCCTACCAGTTTCCTTTAAGTTAAAAAAAAACCCTCCACTTTAACAAGCGAAAATTCCCCCCACATGAAGAGGACAGTTCCCGTGAAAAAGCCCAATCAGACACATTAAAACACAACAACATTACCCAAAATAAGCTACCCCGATCCAACCCCCCAAACCACTGCTGAATGATCCAACACTTATCCAGTGGGGCCTGGGAAAATTTGGACGTAGGATCAAAGAGATCCCCAAAAGACACAATTAGCTTCATTTGGGAAAAATTACCCTTAGTAAATTTTTATTTTTATGTTTTATCATGTAGGTTATTGAATGAGGCTCTTGAAACGAGTCTAAGTTTAATGTTGGGTATTTTATATCTTTGTGTTGATATCTCTATCTTGTTGCTTAAGCCTTTTTTAAGGGAGAAAGGGGAGGAGGAGAGTTGGGGAAAGAGGGGGGAGAGAGAGAGAGAAACTATGCAGACTGAGAGCAGTAGCCGAGTAAAACCAGTAGTAGAAGTCCCAGTGAGTCAGGTCAGGACTGGGAACACTGGTCTCTGCTCAGTGTCTCTGATAGTGGAGACTGGGAGCCCTGGGTGGCCTCACAGGTAAGCTCTGCTGCTTCATAACCATGCCATGGAGGGGTGGGAGACATTATCCATGATGGCCAGCAGTCTGACCAGCATCCTTCTCTCTACCACCTCCTCCAGGTAGCACACCGTCTCCACATCCGTCCCCTGGATGGAGACCGGACTCGGCTAGGACCTAGTCCTCCTGAAGTCCACAACCATCTCCTTTGCTTGGGTGACATTGAGCTATAGGTCCACTGCCTGATCTGACACACAGCTCCATAGCTGCACAAATTGTGATCTGCCAGTCAGGTAGTCAGTCACCCTGGAAACCAAGGGTACTTCCACCTGCATCCTCCTCATCTTCTCACCCAGCAGCAGGGGCTGTATGGTGTTGAAGGTACTCGAAAAGTCAAAGAACATGACCCTCACAGTGCTTCCTGCTTTGTCCAGGTGAGAGTAGGCAGGAAGCAGGTAGATGATTGCATCATCCACTCCGATGTGGGGCTGGGAGGCGAACTGCAAGGGGTCCAGTGATGTACTCACCAGGGGTCTTACGTGAACGAGGACTAGCCTTTCCATGGTCTTCATCATGTGGGATGTTAGTGCTACTGGTCTGTAGTCATTGAGGGGCACCCCTTCTTGGTCACCAGAACCAGAGGATACAGAAGAGGATACAGAATATGCCAAACATATTTCTTCAGGCTGTACTTTGGTACACAGGGACAATGCTGGCCCAACCCATGAAGGTTATTCTGTGATCTATATACCTGCAATACACTGATACTTGTGTGAACAGCTATAACCAGACCAGGTTGCTGCTCCGTCTGCAACATCACTCTACTGCTGGAAATGTCACCAATCTGGCAACCACAAGGGTCAAAGAGTGGTCAATCTTATGCTGTGAACCCATGAGTGTCCTTGTTACGGAAAGATAACGTTACTTCTGTTAGCAAAAGAACATGTCAAAAAGAAGCTATGTGTCTGGGGCAGAACAACGAAAAGAGAAAAAGAGGGAGCAGGAAATGAAATTAAAAGCAAGAGGTTCACTTGTTTTATGTATCAAAAATCATGTTCGTTTTTTATTCCATCCATATAGCCAACATAAAGTATCCAAGGTGTTGGTACAATGTGCTAGCAGTGTGAATTAGTGTGACTTAGCAGTGTTTTGTGATTAACTTTACCACCTTCTCAGGATCCCTCCTAAAATTCTTTGATCAACCACACCAACATAAGGACAGTGATGATGATGATGATGATGATGAAGCTATTGTTTGTCAGTAGGATAGTAAATCAGATAGGCTATTAAATACTATAAAGTACTGTACACTATGAAGACCTACATGACATTATTTTACATGCAATCTACTGGAAGAGCTTCCATCATTTGCTATTCAATAGACTGTAAGCATCATTTACAAAATTCCAATCTAAAATGGTGATGTTTCCTTTATTCTATCCTCTGTTTCCATAGATTCAAGATTCAAGATTCAAGAACTTTATTTGTCACATACACACACGGGGTGTGCAGTGAAATGAAAAAGTGGCAATGCTCAACGGGAATGTGCAAAGGGCAACAGTACACAGTATTTACAATAAAAGAACAACACAATATTTACAGTATTACAGTAAGAGCTCTTATATAAAAAAAACAACACAATATTTACAGTAAGAGCACTACAAAATTATAGTAATATGAGAAATATGAGAAATTGTATATATGTATATAATTTATGTGTAGTCATTACCTAAGTGTGTGTGTGTGTGTGTGTGTGTGTGTCCATAAGAGGGGCAGTGTGTGTGTCTTGGTGGGGGCCCTGGTGAGGTCGGAGTTCACAGTCCTGATGGCCTGAGGAAAGAAACTCCGTCTCAGTCTCTCTGTTTTTGCAGCGTGACTACGGAGGCGCTTGCCTGACCGCAGCAGCTGAAACAGTCCGTTGTTGGGGTGGTGAGGATCCTTCATGATCCTGCAGGCTCTGGTTCTGCACCTCCTGGTGTATAAGTCCTGCAGGGTGGGGAGTGTAATTCCAATAGTGCGCTCGGCCGAACGCACTACTCTCTGCAGAGCCTTCCTGTCCTGAGCGGAGCTGTTGCCAAACCAGGCAGTGATGCTTCCTGTCAGGATGCTCTCTACAGCTCCAGAGTAGAAGGACTGAAGGATCCTCCGGGAGACTTTGAATTTCCTCAGCTGCCTGAGGTGGTAAAGGCGCTGCCTCGCCTTTCTCACCAGAGTGTCAGTGTGTGTGGACCATGTCAGATCTTCGGTGATGTTGACTCCCAGGTATTTATACCTGCTCACCCTCTCCACAGTATTCCCATTAATCCCCAGTGGTGAGTACGTCCTCTGTTGTTGTGTCCTCCTAAAGTCCACAATCAGCTCCTTAGTTTTGGTGACATTCAGGAGGAGGCTGTTGTCCTGGCACCAGAGTGACAGATCAGCAACTTCCTCCAGGTAGGCCTTCTCGTCGTTGTTGGAGATCAGGCCCACCACCACTGTGTCATCCGCAAACTTAATGATGGTGTTGGAGCTGAACCTGGCCACACAGTCATGTGTGTACAGGGAGTACAGTAGGGGGCTGAGGACGCAACCCTGGGGGGATCCTGTGTTCAGGGTGAGGGGGTTGGAGGTGTGTCTACCCACCCTGACCACCTGGGGCCTGGCAGTCAGGAAGTCCAGGATCCAGGCACACAGGGGGGTGTTCAGTCCCAGCTCCATCAACTTGCCAGCCAGTCTGGTGGGGACTATGGTATTGAAAGCTGAACTATAGTCAATGAACAGCAGTCTCACATAGCCCCCCTTCCGGCTGTCCAGATGAGAGAGTGTGGTGTGCAGTACCTGGGAGACAGCATCATCCGTGGATCTGTTGGGACGATAAGCAAACTGCAGCGGGTCCATGGAGCAAGGGAGGAAGGCGCAGATGTAGTCCTTAATCAGCCTCTCGAAGCATTTCATGACCACCGAGGTGAGGGCCACCGGTCGATAATCATTTAGGCATGCTGGAGAAGCATTCTTGGGCACAGGGACAATAGTGGATCTCTTGAAGCAGGCGGGGACCACAGACTCAGCCAGGGAGATGTTGGACACTGCAGCAGCTGAGGACATAATGAGGACATAATGTCATCATCTGCACTGATGGAAGATACTGCTGGTGGAGACACTGCTGCTGGTAGGTGTTAGGTGTTACATCAAAGAGGATTCTTTATTGTTGAGAAAATATATCTAAAACGAAATATTTCTCTATGAGCTCCTTCCAAATCTTTGGGTTGCATTTACAATAGCTTGTACAATTCTGGTGACAGTGACATCAGACGAGAAACTTTTCTAAGATCAAGCTGATAAAAACTCTAAGGTCCACCATGTCACAGGACCACCTGAGTGGACTGGTCATAATCAATATTGATCACCAGGTTGGCAGCCACATCTCATATGATGAGGTCATTAATGAGTTTGCTTCCATGAAGGCAAGGAAACAAAAATTCTGAGAGAGACTTTTTTGTTGCAGTCCAAGATTTGATGTTTTATTTGTTGATTTATTTATTTTATTTCAAACATTCTATTTAATTTGTGTGTTACTTAAATTTGGACTTATTCTGTTCTCACTATGTTCCTTCATTGTTCTTGTTATTTCACGCAAAGTGTCAGGTTGTGTTAATTCTTTGGACCCAAAAACAGAACTCGGACAAGGCCGGCAACAGTTCAATGCAGTTTTTTTACAAGGTAGGTCAGAAGGGGTATGGAGAGCTGAGCCGGAGTTACGGTGGAGCGTGGCAGAGAGAGCTGAGCTGACGGCTAGAAAGCAGACTGGTGCCCCACCAGACAGAGATCACGGGAGAGTAATGAACCTGAAGCACGGGTAAACAGAGAGTTACTCAGGATTCGAGCAAACACGAGTACACACAGAACTAGGGCTCAAGTTTGACCGTAGCGTTAGTACCACATTGGCGAAGTGAACGATCTGGCGAAGACTGGAGTGTAGAGCCGGGGTATTTATACTGCAGGAACTTGATGAGTGGATGGGTCGCAGGTGTGCAGGTGGATTGGCGGCAGGAGTCTAACGGAGTGCCACGCCCCGACACACACATCCAGACAGAGAGAGAGAACAAACAGGGGACCAACAAGAAACACCTGGAAGTGAAAAACAGCAGAAACACGTGGAATGAGGGAGAGGCACAGCCGGGACCATGACACAAAGCTGCTAAACGTAAGATTGTTTTGGCTAATAAATATATTCCTTTAAATATCACGCTTTTAATCCCCTCATTTGGTAAATCTAGTCAGTGAATAAGATGATATGAGAGAATTCCAGGAACAGCAACAGCATCGTTTTTCTGACTTCTGTGGTGCTTCCATCCAACCGATCAGGTAGTGCTTGTTTTACCTCAACTAAAAAACAAAGTTTGACATACTAATTTCATTTTAAAAGCTAAGGCAGGACAAAACCAGCTCTCCCACTCTAGAGTTTTAGAGTGTTACAGAAATCAATAGCAACAATCATATTGATTTCTCTAGCAGTAAACTAAAACCGGACGGAAGACATTCTTCAATAAAACGTGTTGATAGACATGAAGCCAAATCTCCATCAAACTCAGCTTAGATTCATTCTTAATCAAGACTATGGTAAATTGATTGGTCCATTTAGAAATAGCATCATGACAGTAATCCAAGTCCCTGGTGGAGTCAGTCAGAGCATTTCCATAGAGAGACACTTTGCATCAGCAGCACCATGCTCCAGTGCTCTGGGAGAGTTTATAGTCCTGAGAGTTGAACACTTGATAGTAGTTAATATGACCCACCTTATGTCAAAATTTGATTGATGACCCCCATTTGATTGATGACCTGTCAAAGTTGACAGTTTTGATTGATAGCTTGTCAGTATTTGACAGTTTTGATTGATGACATATAGACCTCCATTTGATCGACAGCCTGTCAGTAATTTGTCAGCTTTGAATGATGCCCTGTGTGATGTGTCATGTTGTGACCTTTTAATTATTTAATGATCCTAATGTGGAGGTATTCCCGAGGGTGTGGATCGGAGTTGTCATTCATTAGTTGTTTTGATCCGGAACGGGAGGGTATTGACCACCCGTGGGGCATAGGGGGTTGTGGGACCATCTGGGGGCTATGGAATGTGTTTTTAGGGTTATACTCACTAACTGACCACACGGCAAACAAGGGGGGCATTGGGGGGTTGTGTGACATCTGGAAATGCTATGGTCTGTTTTAGTTTTATGTTCATTAACTGATCAGTGTCAAACAAGGGGCATTGGTGGGTGTGTGACATCTGGAAATGCTATGGGCTGTTTTAGTTTTATGTTCATTAACTGATCAGTGTCAAACAAGGGGCATTGGTGGGTGTATGACATCGGGAAATGCTATGGGCTGTTTTAGTTTTATTTTCATTAACTGATCATGCAAAAAGGGGGCAACGGATCTGTGTTGAATTTGGAGAGCTAGGGGAAAAGGTTTTTGTTTTATACTCTTTAATGACCATTGTCAAAAAATGGACAACGGGGGCTATTTTGTTTTTAATCCTTAAAGGAAGTCTTATTGATCTATGGCAAATGCGGGTCTTTGGGGGTTTTAAACATTTTATTTGTTCTTTATAAATAATGAAATGTCCCAAAGACTACAATCTTTAAAATTACGTTATATACGAAAGGGGGTTTTGGAAAGGCTTTTTGGGCCATGTTATAATATGCCCGAAATATATTAGGACATCTAAATGAATAATTTTAGAGCAGCCTTATTTAACGGACACAACCAACAACAAAAATCTAATGTGAAAAGATAGCTACATTAAAAAAAGGGTTTTTTGGTTTTTTTATAATAATGTTTTTGTCACTATTGCGGCAACACACAACACAAACACACACACACACACAGTCCGCGTACGGCCGGCCACAAAACGAGTGCTGATAAACCCTTTTGGGACGACACAGTAGTTATTGAACTGAGTGAGAGATTCCAGGGATGGTGGAGCTGTCACATTGATTTTAAATTTTTTAATCTCTTTTGAGGAGAAGTATTTCTGAGTGATAAAGAGGTATTTGCCCTGAAAAAATTGCGCGCCCCCGGGGGGGGTCTAAGTTGGATAGGCCCAAAGGGCGGAGGCGAGACGCCAAAGCATGGTTTTACGATAGTAATTGAGATTACCCCCCCAGATCAACGTGACTTTGGGAGCGCTAAAATTGAAATTGGGGGCAAGTTTGAATTTGTGAGAGTCGTTTTGGGGGTTAAGGCGCACGGACCCGATGTATTTTTGACCACCGTAGCGAAATCCGCTTGCATAACGCTGAAAACCCCCCCTTTTTTTTTTCGCAAAAAAAGGCTTCAACCTGGGGAATCAAACCGAAAACCAGACAAGATGTTTGTTTACGTGTAAGTATTCAATTTAACTAGCCCCAATTCTATGAAAAACCCGATACCCTATTTTGGATAAAAACTAATACGATATTTTTTTTTTTATTTGGTGAAGTTTAGGGGGGAATGCAAAAAATGGGGATCTTACAGAGGCCTTACAACCACGGTAAATCCAATTTTCTAGCAGGTTTTTTTTTAATTTGAGAGCATTACCACGTTTTAAAAAACTATGAAACCCTATAACGATTGTCTATGTTTTGTTTCATTTCTCTCTAAAAAAGCACAAAATTATTAAATAGCCCGAACAAAAAATCTGATACCAGTGGGGCCCGGTCAAAACACCCAAACAAAAGTGGGTTTTTATTCTACTTTCGGGCGCATATTTTTAAAACCAGGATTCTTTCTAAAGATTGAACTTTTAAGAGTTGTACGTTTCATTTTTGCTCCTGCATTTTTTTGGTCTTCTGGGAAAAAACCGCGCACCCCTTTAAAAGAAGGCGTCCCTAAAAAACACCAAAAGTATTTGGATATAAATTCAAATTGAAAGATAAAAAACGGCAAATTTATATGGTGTTCTTTTTTGTTTTTACGAACATCAAGGCGAGGCTTAAAAAAGCTTGAACAATTGGGAAAAATTTTAAAAACGTTTTGAGGGAAGGAGACACGGGAGCCAAAAGGGGCAAAAACCCCAAGACTGAAAGGGATGTGTTAAATATGATACATCCTATGTTTAAAATATTTGCCCCCCTTTTAAAAAAAAAATACAGATAAGGACTATACCTCTAATGTGTCTTTTTTTTATAACGATGAGGGGAAAAGGGGCCCCTCCGCGGGGTAGTTTTAAATCTGCAGTGGGACAGCGGAGATGCACATTGCACTCGGGGGATCCCCCTTGATTTTGGGCTACCAGAGATGCAGCGAAAAAAAGCCCGCCAAGGCCCCGGGAAAAAGCGCCTACCGCACAGTCGTATCTGAAAGGGGTGAGCGATCGAGATGTCTTGTGTTGAAAAACCCGTGTTTTGTACATGAGGCATTACCCAAATCAAATTTAAAAAGAATGATGATTTTATGAGAATTAAAACGAGTTTTCCCAAATTTGATAGATGAACAAGCCATCAAGAGAAAAAACTCGCTGATACAGCATACACACAGAGCTTCTTGCGAGAAAAAGAACCTTCGACAAATTTAGGAGTTTTTTGTAGTGCATATCAAACAGCGGTCACGTGCTTTTTAGGGGTTTTTTTTTGTTGGAGAGAAATTTAATTGCAAATGTTTTTTTTTTTTTTTTTTTTTGTTTTTTTAAAATCATGAAAAGTCGTACAAATCATGAAGGGGTCGAGAAATCAGAGAGAACCATATGATTTTTCCACTAATGATGATGATGATGGTGAGGAGCAAGACTGGGGTTTTCAGGCTAAAACCGTTTGAGGATACAGGGTAAGATGACTTGCCGCAAGATTTGATGATTAGCCAGCCCACACAATGTAGTTGTTGAAAAATTTGGGTGCAGTATCGGACTAAAAAGATATTGAGATGGTTGACCCTTCCTTTAAGCAAATCATGGAACAGGGTTTGATTTTGGATGAGGAAGAAGGAGGACGATGAGCACTATCACTGAGAGATGGACTATTGTACATACACACACCGAACAGTCAGACTGTTTTTGAGATAAAAGCTTATCCGGCCCCAAAACCGAATTGGCTAAAGAGATGACAGGGGGGAGTGGCCCTTTTTCAAAAAAGAAATATCCCAGGGTTTAAAGTGGGGAATTGAAAAGGCGATAGATTGAGAAGCATACTCTTAAATATTTAAAGAATTTCCAAATCTGATGACACAAGTTAACGGAGTGAAACGCATTGAAGAGAATGCCCCCCTGCGGGCGTTTTAAAAATGTAGTGTTGCTGGGCCCTCTCTCGCTACGATGTTCAAAACATTTTTAAAAAATCGACATGACTATAATGCAAAACTTTTTTTTTAAGCAGATGCCAGGTGAGGCAGGTAATGACACACCCATGAAAGAGACGAATTTAAAATTTGTCGTTACAGTCCCCAGAAAAAAAGTGGGGGAGGATATCGTTTGAAATTGGGGGCCCATCCTTATGAGAATAATACGTAAAAAAGATTGTTTTACAGCCCCAAAACATAGGTAACAATCTGTTTTTCCCCCACTGTTTTGCTCACCATCTAAGCTCAATGCGTACATACAAGCGAACGATATCATTGCAGAAATAATGTACAAAATTAAAGGGGTTTGGCGGGTACAAATTTTGCCCTGAGGAAAGATGGCTTATGCAGAGAAAATGCAAAAAGAGAGTTGGGGGTATACACCTGTTTTCGAAAAGATGGTTTTTCTATGTTTCTAGAAATTTGAGAGAATTGAATGTGAAAATTCAAATATTCCACCATGTCCAAATCAAGCAAAAAGGGGGGAGTTGTATCAAACGAGGACAAGTCCCCATCCAACACTATATGGTGTTCCCCAAAAATTTCCATTAGGAAAGAAATTTTTTGGGGGCAAAAACTCCAATTTTTACAAACCCATCCCAACAGGGATCACAATGTAATTTGTAGTATTCAAAAGGGTTCAAACCCCCGGGCAACTTTTGGGAATTTTAGGTATATGTGCGAGGCATTAAAAACACTTGGGTAGTTTTTTAAAACCTTTTTCTCCCAAATTTTCAAAAACACGGGGGTGTTTTTATTGTAGAAAAAACCCCAAAAAAGTTTAATAAAACGTTAACTTTTCAAAAAGGGCCCTTACCCCCCCCCGTCCTAAAATTAAAAAATGTACAAAGTTCCCCAGAGGGCAAAAACAAAATACATTTCTTGATTTTGATTTTCAAAAGAACGAGGCAATTTTTGGTGCAAAAATTTTTGTGACAAGCCTTTTGGTCTTTGTGCCCATAATTGTGCAGTATAATTAAGTCAAAAACACATTTTGGCAACCCCCTAGGATCACAAACAAAATTTTTTACAAGACGGGGCTTACCTTAAAGGCATGCTAAGAATACTATTAGGGAAATGCTTAAACATTGGTGATTTTTTACCCCTTTTTCCCATGGAGTTAAAAAAACAACGCTTTTTAAAGTGAGAAAAGGGGTTTTTCCCCCACCTTTAAATAAAAGACGAATAAACAACATAGGCCCTTACCAGACCCGTCTTTATAAGGGAAAGTGTCGGGTTCAAGAAAAAAACCCGGGTTCACCCTGTCGAATTTTGTTTCCAGAAAGAAGGGTTTATGGTTTAAATTTTTTGTTTTAAAAAAGGGGCTAGGTCTTTCTGTTTGGTTTTAGTTTTCCCTGCAAAAAATGGATGGGAAAACTTTAAAAACAAAATTTTTCCCAAGGTTAGGCCCCCCTACAAAGCCCCCACAAGCCTTTCAAATGCTCCATAGGGGGTTTGTTTTTAAAAAAATCCTATAAATTCAACACCCCAAATCGGAAAAAAAAAAGAAAGTTTTCCCTTTTTCTTTACGGGAAAAAATCCCAAAACCCTTACCTAAAATTTTCAGTTTTTTTAAGGATTAAAGGCCCAAATCGGATAAAAATTTTTTGGCAATTTGGTTCTGAAAAAGATTTTGAAAAAATCCACCAAAAAAAAACCCCTGTGTTATTACGGATGTAAGGGGGCAGAAAAAGAAGCCCGTGTGTCAGGGAGGAAAATTTAAAAGCCCCCCCAAGCTTCCTGAATGCCCGGCAAAAAATTATAAAAAAAACACTCAACCCCATGGGTTTTGTTAAACCCCCCCCCCAAAGTAAAAGTTTTGAAAAAGGAACAAATTTTTTTAAGGATTTTGATTAGTAATTTTTTGGGTTTTTCTTTTCGTCTCCCCCAAATCGACACCTGTTTAAAAAAAAAATTAAAACCCCTTTAAAAAGGGCAGAGCTTTCGCAAAATTTAACCCCAGATAAAAAAACAAAATGGTGCAGAGCGAAAAACCTTAAAAAGGAAAAAAAAAAGCCCAGTAGAGGCTTTTTACAGCAGCCCCCAAAAAATTGTGTTTTTAAAATGAAAAAGGAGGCTCGGATGGGGGGGGAAAAGGGGGAGAACCACAGTCGTGGTTTACAGACAGAGAGGATACCTAACCCCAAAAAATTGTGTTAATAAAGGGTAGAAGGGGGAACAACTCTTTGAAATTTTGGGGTGGGTTTTTTTTCCCCCCCTTTGCCAATTTTAAAGCCTTCCACCAAACTGAACCGACTCTGAACGATTCGACAGTTCAGTTTAGCGACATATATGAGTACCAGTTTTGTTTCATCTCTGACCCCTGGGGCTCTGGTAGTGGCGCACAAAATAGCGAAGCCTCTAGAGCTAAGATGTTAATTGTTTGTAGGGGCAATAAACCCCCGCCCATTAACTCATGCTGAACGACTTTTGGAAAATTAAAAGAGAGGGTCTTATATGTGAACCGATAGATAATCTTTGTGTCACGTGTTTGGGAATGGATTCCACCTTGGGGGTGTTTTTGGGGGAGTTTGACAGATGAAAATGACGGTGAAATCGGGGGCCCCCGAGCAGGAAGATTATAACCGATTAGTTCATCGGCCCTAAATGCTCCCCTACTGCACCGTCAAAAAGAGTCGTGGAAAAATGAAAGGGGTTTCACTAAAAACGCTAAAAACGCAACGGGGTTGTCCGCGCCAAGACACTTTTCAGATGGTTGAAAACTTTGTGGCAAATCAGGCTAGGGGGGAGGAAATAATACAGAGAAGAGCGATTCGCAAATAAAAAAAGCAACAGTTAAAAAACGCACGTAGGAAACGGCTGCAGAGGGTTTACAACAACGTAGGGCTTTTCCTGTTAATACCACACACCATTGGATAAAGTCATGTCTAGAGAGGCAGAGGGGTTTGAACATCGCTAAACATCCGTTTCAGTTTGGTTGGGGCAGTCCTTAAAATAGTGGGAAAACATCTTTTTCAAGACTGTTTTTTGAAAATGCAGAGAAACCATTTCTGCAAATTGACAACATGTTTACATTATTCATGTTTGGCAGCCTCTGTCGATAATCTTTTTAAAAATAAGGGACAAAAACTTTGGGGAAGGGCATACGGCGTCTCTCTGCGACGACTCTCTCCTACCACCCAAAAAAAAAAATTTCTTTTATTGATGACCTAGAATGATGCTAGCGGTAATTTGGGAGTCCAGAATTTTTTACAAAGTATGTACACCATAGAAACTCAGCTGAAAGTACTAGTGCAGAATTATTTATTCAGGGAAACCAGTAGGACAATTTGCTTAAATACCAACTACTTGTTTATTTAAAAACCTAGAGACAAATATCAGATCTGTCTACTGGCCAACAAATTTTTTCCCCCATAAAGACAAATTTTCTTAGAGGGCATTTAAGGGGCAAAAAGCATCCATGGATACCTTTTTTTGACTTTAAAACCAAGACTTCTATTCCTAAGCTCAAACGGGTTTGTTGTCAAACCCCCGGTTTTCTATGCCAAAAACAAGTGCCCGTCGAAATGTCGTCAGCATTCATAGAAACAGAGACCGGCAAAGTTTTATATAAGGCCCTCTCTATGAGGAAAGTTATTTGACACTGCCGCGATGATTTTATCAACACACTATGCGAAATACCCTTTAAAATTCTACAAGGGCTATACCTTTAACAGAGAGCGTATCAACGGTTTTAAAAAAAAAAAAGAACGGGGCTCAGTGTTGGTGTAAGAAGGGTTTAAATTTTTTGAAAGAAGGGTTGATTTAACAGACGGGGCGGGTTTTCTTTTGCCGTTGTTTGGGGCGCATTACCCCTTTTCACCAGTCTTATTTCAAAAGGGGTTATGATATTGTCGACGCATGGAACATACCCAAAAAAATTTTCTGGTACCACAACATCAGCTCGGGTGCAATAAGACAACCCAGTGCTCGCGAATCATTAGACAGACTGCCCAAAAAAGAACTGGTAAGGATATATGAATGTCTTGGGGTACCCGACACCCACTTTCATGAAAAAGCAAAAAATATGCTCGTTTTCTACAGCGTTTCTTGGCCATGGTTAGACAGGGGACAAAAAAAAGGATTTTTGGGCCCAATCTTCCTCATGATGATGTGGTTGATGTGGGGAGAAGATAGTACTGGCGATGACAAAAAAGATGCCCTTTTTTAGGGGTTCTAAAAAAACATACCTCAAAAGAGCAGGGGAAAATTTAAAGCATCTCATGGGTTCAATGCAAAAAAACCAAAGATGTTGTAGCAGGACGGCCTGGGTGAACTTTTGTTAAAGGGAATGTGATAAGAGGTCACACATTTATGATTTGTTGAAGAAGTCACAGCCCCCCTACAATGTTAAAGATTTTTCCCAAACCCTTTTGGATGGCGCGAGTTTTAAAAGCTCTAGCTGATCTAAATGTGCTCTAACCTCTATCCCAACCCCCGGGGCAAGAACTTGTTACAGGGTATAAGAATATGCCTTTTCTACTCGATAAAGATCCCACCTCTTTTCCGGGGGTAATCAAGTATTCGTGATACAGATACACTTTATCTACTAGCTCATGTTAAAAAGATTGGGTCCTACTGATTTATTTCTTTGTATTTGTTTTATTTTCTTGTTTAAAGTTTTTTTTTTTTCCATCTTTTGTATTATTTTTTTATATTATCTGTATTGAATGAAATAAATGTTTTTTTTTGTATTTTGTATTGCTTAAAAAATCTTGCATGTTA
Organism: Hoplostethus atlanticus; assembly: GCA_034670405.1. Taxonomy (NCBI): domain Eukaryota; kingdom Metazoa; phylum Chordata; class Actinopteri; order Trachichthyiformes; family Trachichthyidae; genus Hoplostethus; species Hoplostethus atlanticus. Next base: position 81,933 of record JAXDDX010000369.1, on the reverse strand, counting down.
AATAAATACCTCGTGCGAAAAAAATTTTTTTACTTGGGGCGTTTTTTTCATCACCTACATAATCATGATTGAAACTAATTACAATTACCATGCCTCTTATACGGTAAACGTAAAAAGGCTACACAATTGGGTGTATCCGGGTTTAAAAAATTTTTCAGACCATGCTCGTTACAGATGAGATTATCCCTATACTTTTTTTAAAACATTTTGGGAGGGCACTCCCTTCCCGTATATTAAATAGAAAAACACACAATGTTGTCCCCCATGTGGTATCCAGATTGTTTGTACTTGGGGTGTGAATAAAACACATTTTCGCGTACTGGTTTTTAAAAAAAACTGTAATGGGGGCCAGAATGCCCAAGGTGTATTCCAAACGAATCAAAAAAGTAAGCCTTTACGGGGGGTGATGTATATGGGGCCCCCAATGCGACCGGTTAAAAAGTGCCGGGGCTTGTTTTTACACAGCATGGGGCACTCTTTCAAAATCGTAGGGAAATTGATCACAGGGAAACACCCCAAAAAAGAACCCTTTTTGGCCCAATTTTTCAATAACCATGTCACTCAGGGTATTTATCTTCTGGTGATTTTGTAGTGTCCCCTAGTACTTGTCTGCGATTGGGTATTTTGATAATAGAGTCTAAACACATAGAGATCAGGTTACGGGTTTTAGCCAGAGCTGTTCTGAACCGGCCTCTGCCGACTTTCCTGTTCTGATCATTTAAACGTTTGTCACAAACCCCCGTCAGGGCAAGATTAAAACAAAACAATGTATATCCCCTCGGGCAAAACTCACGATCGATGGCAGACCCGGGTTTTTTAGCTGCGCCCTGTTGCCCCAATTAATTGAAAATACTCGGGGCATAACCGTTTTTAAAAAATTTGGTTGGGAAAGGGTTTGACGGGTATGTTGCCCGTCGGTTAAAAAAGCTAGGGAAATCTGTATCATAATGTTGAAATCTGAAGGGGTTGGGACTTTTTCCCTGTGAATCTTCGTTGTCAACAAAGCTTAATATAAATTTAGGTATCTGACCCCAAAAAAAAATTGTCTTGTTACAAACCTGGTACCGGCCGGTATGGAGTATTTTTTTAAAATAACACATCGATTGGGATTTAGCATTAGTAAAAGGGTTCAAAGCTTTGGCGGGGGCCAGCTTGATTTAAAGGGGCTACAGAAACCTTTTTAACATAGAGCAGCAACACAATTTTAACACGGTATTGTGTACTACCATAGCAGATTCAAAAATATCTTTTGCTCTAAAGAATTTAAATTTTAAGATCAAACCCCCTTCAATAATAATTTTTTTTTTTTAAAAAAATAGATCGGCTGAAAAGGCGCAATCGTTCTACACATGACTGTGTCCGTAGTCGAGCTCTCTCTTTTTGCCCCCCATTTTCTCCCGAAAATGAGAATCGCCATGTACCGGCCTATCTTTAAAAAAAAAGCCTCGTAAATTGGGGGCTCCCAAAACTTCGACCCTAGTTTAGCAAACATTTAAATATGCCCCGATACGGGTAGGATTGAAGACTGCTAACAATCTATCCCCCAGGTTTTATCGACCTGGGAGAATAGTGTAAAAGCCAGGGTAGTTTATCACCTACTTCATCCCCTGCTCCATTCGTACCATCATTTTGTGATTTTAAACGCGTAAAACACAAAAATGTTGTTTTAAATCGATTAGCTTTTCCCGCTTGCCGATATTAAAACTCTAAAGGGCCCGTCCCCGGGTGGGCCACAAGGCGGTATCTCTTTATGTGGATTTTTTTCTATTGCCATTTGTGTCATCGGCAGAGTAAAGAGGTCCAATTCACTTTAACACATTCCTCTGACATACTGGGTTTGTAAAGGGCCCTTTTTTTAATAAATTAAAATATATCCTTCGCAGTAAACTTACACCTTTTGGGTTTGATGTTCTTCTTCAGTGACCGACGCTTTATTTGATTTCTTGGTTTTTAGAATTATGGGCCCCCCACGGGTGTGTGGCGGGAATTTAAATTTCTTTTAAGACGGGGCCATGCCCCCACCCACCCGCTGTTGCATTCTGGCCTTTTGGGGGCGTTTGCTATATTTGCGAACACATCCTTTTGCAATGTTTTTTTGGGGGGCAGATTTTAGATGGGTTTAGCATGGGCAGGGCCTTTTTTAAAAGGGAGTGCCATTCGAAAAGATGCGAACAAGCCCCAAGCCCTGCTCCATACTGTGTACTGGGGCCCCTAATATCCCCGGAAGAGCCTTCCGCTTATTCAAATAATACGCTGTGTATCTGTGTCATCATAGCGCGGGTTTGGGTACCATTTGACTGCTATAGTCTCTGTCTAATAGGTCTAAAGTGTAGTTTGATGATGACTTTTCCGTAGGTGAATGGAATTGGTTGGTTTCTGGTCTGTCTTTAGACTGATCTCGATGTCGCCGATAGTAGATTTGGAGAGAGGCACGTAGTGTGGCTTGTCAAACATCAGAATGGGGTGTTTCTTACGCATGTCGGTAATATTAATACTTCGGAGGAGGGGAACGTGGCTATCTCCAACGATCTGATAATCGACTATGTCTGTGTAAATAAACATGTTGTAACATCCTCCATGGATATCAGCCGGGTGTTTCGCGTAATAGACTGCGTCAGACGGCTTACCAGGCGTCTGTAGCCCATAGAAAACAACTCCGGGTGTGAATCCAAGAATATGAGCCAGCTGTCCCCTGAAATGCAATGCCTATATTTTGGTCTCCGGATAGACCCACATAGTTTCTAATGCTGTTATACTGTAGTTGTATTCTAAAGCCTCCGTTTTGAGTAATAGCCGAATTTAATTCTTCTAGGATCCTGGATATACCGTCATAATGTCCCACAGGTATAGATATAGTGTCTAAACTTTGCGTTTTAATATTGAACATACGCACTTTGGCCTCATGCTCTGAAAAACTGTTCCATGTGCCGGGGTATTGAACTTCGATGACCCCTACTTCATACGCATCCTTGAAATTTATAGTCTTAGCTAATTTTGTTCTATAATTCCATATCTTATTCTGGGGATAAACTGAAGATGACGCATTACTGGGTAATGTCACAAAAAAACCCTCGTTGGCCATATTAGCGGTTAGGTGCTTACACCTCCTCTGCACCATGTAGAATGATGTTTATGTGTTTAAGCATTAGATATGTGACTCTCTGAAACCCAGGAGTTGAATTTGTCGGGCCATCCTAGCCATTTAACCAGCACCATTTTTCTACGCCCCTGTCTTTTTCTATCCAATATCTTTTCTATCTTAAACACTTTGTTTTTACCGATGATTACTTGTTGCAACTCTTTCTCATAAAAAGTACCCTGTAACACATCTCCTGCGTGGTCTTTTAATATATAGACGGGGGGTCGGCGTGCTAAACGCTGTGTTATTGTAAAATATTCATCTGTAAAAGTCTGTTCATATCCTTTTCGAAAAGCACCGCGAAGCTTTGAAATTCTAACGGAGTCGCCCAGATCAAACTTAAATTCAACAGGTGATTCAGGCTTTGTTTTGTATAGATTGTTAAACACCTTTTTCTCATTGTCTTGATTCACTTGATCAGGAGCCATTTTGATCGATCTATGATAAGTGCTGTTGTAGCTCAACACCATATCCTGCAGTTTATCTACATAACGATGTGAATTAACAGCCGTTAAATATCTCCACATGCGAGTTTTTAGAGTCCTGTTGAAGCGTTCCACCACGCTAGCCTTGGTCTCGTTTGACGTTGAGAAATGCTTAATATTATACGTTTCCATCAGTCCTTGGAACGACTTATTATAAAATTATTTTCCGGCGTCTGTTTGTAGTTTCTTGGGTACACGACCATGTGTTAGAATGTCACGAAAAGCCTTGGTCACATTATTCCCGGTCTTAGAAGTCAGACAGCGAACCCATGCGTATTTTGAAAAGACGTCAATGACTGTCAAAAGATATCGCACGCCATCGTTTGCATCTGAATACTGACCCATTTCCACCAAGTCTGCCTGAAACTGTCCATCTATCCCGTTAACTAGAACCCTATTCCTCTTAAAGTTTTTGAATAGCGGTGCATGTAATGTATAAGCATCTTGTTTAAATAACCATTTCTTTATATCTTGTAGAGGTGGAGCCACGCCGATATTTTCTTTTACAGCTGTGTGTAATTTGCTAATACCTCCAAATGACCCTGGGTTTGCAGGGTCATAATAAATTTTCTCTAAGGTACTATCCATGGGTGCTGCCGTAAACCAAATGAGAAGAGAATGGGAGTCAAACAGTCTTTATGTTATGGAATGGGTCATTTTATTTTTACATGTTTTGTTATTGCTCATACATCAACATACATGTACAAATAGATACATAGACACCCAATCTTATTCACAATATCGATACCCCATACATGATTATTGAAATAAAAAATAATAAAAAATAGATATATGGTTTGTTGTCACTGTCATCTGTATTCGTCGTATCGTTCATTCAAATCTCTAGAAGGACACCACCCAGTTCTGTACAGCTTCAAAGATGTTAGATTCGTTGGCAGGGGTGATGAGTTTTTCTTTTATCTCAACCAGTTTCTTGCCAATGTCGCTCTCTGCTTGTAGCTCGACAGCCACTGTTTCAGCCACACCAAGAATCTTGTCAGGTGTTGTATATATATTCAGAGTGCGCCCTAAAACTTGTATTAATATTTCTAAGAAATACTTTGTAAATAGCTTATCACATACTTTGTCAGTAAAGTAATAGAATGGTACTCCATATACACAGGTATGCCTTCTTTGGCTAGGGTGGTTTGTTTGACAACCCCAACAGTCTTGCTCCAGCTTTGTATTAAGAAGCTTTTCGATACATATGCATGTAGTGGCCTTTAAAAGATCTACAGCCTCTGAAGGTAGACGCGGGGACAAGTCTTGAGCAGGCCCACCAACATCTGTCTTCGCTTGACCTGTTTGCTCAGCAACGTCGATCCCATTCATATCTTCTTCCACTTCTCTGAGGAATGTGAGGTTCTGTCGGCCTAGATATTCATCATGTCCACACAGCCATGGCTTATTTTCTTTATCTTCATCATCATGTCCTTCATAGCCATCACCTCTTGATGTCTCATCTTGCGGCAGTTTCTTGTTGAACAACTGCTTGCAACATCCCCACGGATCATCGCTAGTCAGACGCCGGGGTTTGATTCTTCTGACGGGCGCATTCGGAGCGACCACCGGCACCTCATCGTTTCGGTTCTCAGGGTCCGGGCTCTGATAGCTCAAGCTACCCGACATGGGTTGATCCTCGATGGGTTGTGAGGGTGTTGGAGAGGCGGCCATAGCGGTTGGTATTGCTTCCAAAATGAGCTTCCAAATGATGACGCCATTAGTCTCCATCTCCGTATTTACCCTTTTTAAAATCCCGCCTCTTTTTTTTTTTTTTCTTTTTCTCTTTTTTCTTTTTCAACCTTCCGGTCGAAAATACGCTTCTGAACACTAGGATCATAAAACAAAAACACTTTCCCATAGCCACATATGTCACACAACCCCAAATGCCCTCCCGTTCCGGATCAAAACAACCAATGAATGACAACTCCGATCCACACCCTGGGAATACCTCCACATTAGGATCATTAAATAATTAAAAGATCACAACATGACACATCACACAGGGCATCATTCAAAGCTGACAAATTACTGACAGGCTGTCGATCAAATGGAGGTCTATATGTCATCAATCAAAACTGTCAAATACTGATAAGCTATCAATCAAAACTGTCAACTTTGACAGGTCATCAATCAAATGGGGTCATCAATCAAATTTTGACATAAGGCAGGCCATATTAACTACTCTTGATGACTGATAGCTGTCCTTCATGACAACAGAAGCCACAGAAATCCTCCTCATCAAAACATGACGTTGATCTCCATCCTCATCTGGACTCTCCTCTGCTGCTGCTTCACAGGTAAAGTCCAGAGAATCAAACTCCTCTCCTCTATGAACATCGTCCCTCTGAAATGAACAGGAGAAAACCATGACGGTGGTTTATGTTTTTATCTCTGTATCCTCAGAGTCCAGAGGCCAGATCACAGTGACTCAGCCTGGAACAGTGAGATCTGCTGTGGGAGGCTCGGTCACCATCAGCTGTAAAACCAGTCAGAGTGTTTATAGCAACAATCGTTTAGTCTGGTACCATCAGAGAGATGGAGAAGCTCCTAAACTCCTGATTCATTCTGCTACAACCCGTCAGTCTGGAGTTCCAGATCGGTTTACAGGCAGTGGATCAGGGACTGACTTCACACTGACCATCAGTGGAGTCCAGGCTGAAGATACAGGAGTTTACTACTGTCAGAGTTTCCACTATCCCAATAGTCAGCGCGTGTTCACACAGTGATAAAGCATCGTACAAAAACCTCCCTCAGTCAGACTGAACAGAAACTGAACTGGCAGCTGCAGCTGGAACCTACTGCAGGGGCTGATACAGTTCACTGAGGGTACACACACACACACACACACACACACACACACACACACACACACAGCCTACAAGGTAAGACATTATGATGTTGTAACCCTAGTGTCCCTACCAGTTTACCTTATGAAGTTAAAACAACACACCTCCATCTCAACAAATGAAGAGGACAGTTCCAGTGAAGAAGCCCAATCAGACACATTAAAAGCACAACAACATCTACCAAAGTAAGCTACCCTGATGCCAACCCCCAAACCACTGCTGAATGATCCAACAGCTTATCCATGCTGATCCTGGAATATCTGGACTGTCAGGATCTCCTATCAAACTCTCGGCCACACAGCACAACACAACAGATATATCCACTGGTTGATACTCTTATTTAAAGGTCCCATATTATGGAAAACGGTTTATTCCTGGTGCTTATACATGTTCCACAGGAAATTACTTCCCTAAGCAGCTGAGAAAATTTGAAATCTGGAAGTCAACCCGTTTTTCTGTATTTTCCTTTTTCCCAAAACGGTGCCAAAGATAGGAGAAGAACAGCCCGTTTCAGAAAATGGTTCCTTTGGACGTCATAAGGTGCAAATCCAGCCCCTCTCAGAGCATGCCCACGCCCAGTTGAACAACCAATCCCATTTACGTCGTCGCAAAATGCAGCTCAAGGCAGTGCCGCAAGCCGTTGCTTATGGTGCATTCCATTGTACTCGGAAATCGATAATTCAGAGTCGGTATTCCTAACTTCCAATCTGAATGTGTTCCAGTGCATCTGCTCGGGAAAACATAATCGCCCGCAGCAAACTCATGTTTGTATGGTAAGTCTCAGAATGTTACAAGCATCTAAACTCAACATCAACTACTACAGCGCCATTAGTGAAGAGAATCGGCCCATATCACATTTGGACGCCGTTTTTTCCGAGTACACTGGAATGCACCATTACTTTGCGACGACTGAAGCTAAAACAACATATCAGGAGATATATCAACTCTCCAGTTATTATTTTGTAGGATGCAGGCAGCAACATAGATCCCTGCACAGTCTCCCAACACGCGAAAATGCCAGGACAGAGTGGATTAATTTTATTTTTAACGGCAACGGCTACAGTTTTTTCTGTGTGTGATGATCAGTCCTCAGACTGCTTGAGCAACAGCAGGATTAGCATCTAAATTGAAGCTTAAAGATGGAGCAATTCATAAGGTACGTGACCCATCTGCAAAATTGGAATCTGTAAGTGTCACCATGTTTTGATTTAATTTACCAAATTAGTCTGGTTAGTATATTCACTGCTGGTTAGCTAACGAGCTAGCGGGGCTAGCCACGGGCTTGTTGGGTGTGGAAGAAGTAAGAAAACTAAAGCTGGAGTCATTAAAAGTAAAGTAAAGTAAAAGTAAAGTTATTGGTTGGAGTCAGGACTCATCTTAAAGTTATTTGTTGGGACCAGTGTCTGTTTTATAAGTCTGTCGAACGTGTCAGGCTTGGTAAACTTTAGCCACCATTAGTACAATCGCGTTTGGTTGTTTGGCTGCGCTGTTTGGATGCAAATAGGTTGCATCCAATAATATATTGGTTAACTGGCTCAACAAAATTGTCAATCCTAGCTTGTCTGCAAGTTGTATTCAATAAGCTTATGGACATGAGCCATAAATAGACCGGCTACAGCAGAGAGTGTTGCTCACACACCCAAATCCACAAACACAAGGCACGAAAGTACAATATTACACAGAATTGTTATCATTGAGAAACTAAGTGGAACCGCCTCAGCTGCCTCTTCCCATTCTGGGTCAGACTCCGGCTCAAACATGTCCGGTCTCAGTGTTGGTTCTGGAGCGGCCGCCATGGTTAGCATGAGCGCTCTGCTCTCCGCCTCCGCCAGGCGATCGTGTATAGGTTGTATGTAATGAGCACTGCTCTGATTGGCCGCCTCACGCCGTGAGTGAGGCGTGAGGCGGCCAATCAGAGCAGTGCTCATTACATACAACCTACACGCCCTCAAAACAGCCTGTTCTTTACAATGGAGAAAATGAGAGACTGAAACACACACCACAGAAGCTGGTTTTAGGATTTTTTTTTTATATAGACTTCACAAACGTCTTGTAAAGACCCCCAGGAACAGTTTAAATAGCCCAAAATGAGTACAATACCCCCCCTTTAACATTAAACATTAGTACACACACACTTCCAGACTGTCCAGGCTGAGGCCCTATAATAATAATAATTCAAAATTACACTTAGGCCATAGGCCCAATTAGAGAGCGAGAGAGAGAGAGAGACCCACAAACAACCACCCCAACATCAAACCTCATCAACAACATCAGAGTCCCAATGTCTCTCAGCTTGTAGTCCAGGCACAACGCAGAAGTGGCCACATAAAACAATGTACAACAGTCCATAATGTCCAAATGTAGAGTAGAGAGCACTGTACCAAAAGTCTATAATGTTCATTTATATGAGAATAGAACTTTTAAAAACAGAGTTTTTGACAAAATACCAATGAATCAAAACCATTAAGATGAAAGATGAAGACGTCAGGATTGAATTAAAAACAGGATTATAGAAGAATCATCCAGGAAAAAACAAGAGGAATAGATGAAAACAAATGACAGTAAAAGCCTGTCTGGAATAAATAGTTGTTCTATCCTGATGGGAGTGTGGGAGTGGTCTCTTCTAGGATGACAACGCCCTGAAACTTTATTAATAGTATCATTTAAATAAATGATATGTTCAGGACAGCTACACTTCACTGACTCTCTCTCTCTCTGTGTGTGTGTGTGTGTGTGTGTGTGTGTGTGTGTAAATTGAGTGTGTTTGCATATCTGTCCTGCCTCTCTGCTCCCCACCCGTTAAGAGGCCAGTGTTGATCAGTGGCTGTCCAGGCCTTTCAGACCTATTGACACGCCAGCAGCACAATGATGATGTCACAGATTCTACTGCTGGGCACCCTGGGGCTCCTTGTTCAGGGTGAGACTCTCTTCTGAAAACTTTGCTTCAGGATGCAACCAGGTTTACCACAATGATGTTCTGCTATGATGGAGAAACGCTCAAACAAGCAACATTTACCTTCTTCCATCTATTCTCCATGTTAAAGAAATGATCCTCTTCTATTCTGATATTGATCACCTTTCTCCAAGCTGGATTTGTCTCAATAACCCTTCTCCTCTTTTTGATCTTCCAGATTCATTAGGAGACATCATTCTGACTCAGTCTCCTGAATCTCAGTCTGTTGGTCCAGGACAGACTGTCTCTATCAGATGTAAAACCAGTTCAAGTGTTGTTGGTTACCTCAGCTGGTACCTTCAGAAACCTGGAGAAGCTCCTAAACTCCTGATTTATTCTGCTACAAACCGTCAGTCTGGAGTTCCAGATCATTTTAGTGGAAGATATTCTGGAACTGACTTCACTCTGACCATCAGTGGAATCCAGGCTGAAGATACAGGAGTTTACTACTGTCAGGCTGTAAACAATTCCAGTGCTGTACACGATTCCAGTAGGTACGATCAGCTCGTACAGAAGTTTATTACTGTCAGCAGGATCAAAGCTTCCCGTTCACACAGTGATACAACGTCGTACAAAAACCTCCCTCAACTGGAGAGGAACTGATCTGACTCAACAGCTGCATAGAAACTAAAGCATTAGAGGTCTGACCAAAAAGAATATGTATCATAATATAATACAATAATAACATTTTCATTAGGAAAATATTGGATTCATTGAATTCATTGGATTGAATTATAATCTTTTATTATTTTTTTTTCTTATTACATTGTTGAAACAGGATCACTGTCTGGTACAGTGAGTCCAACAGTCAGTCACTTTCTAAGTAAATAATTTCAGCTATCATCAAACAAGATGTTTTTATATGATTATAAAACATTATAAAACATCAAAACTTTTTTTTTTTTTTAGTAATTGTTCATCTTTAGTTATACATACATACAGTACAGTATAGTATTTTTCCATCAGATAAAGTCAAAATCATTGCAGAATAAAACCCTTTTATCAGTACAAATTTTGACAAGATTAATATTCACTTAATTTCATTATATTTCAATTATAACAAACTGGATTTCATTTTCAATGAATTGTTTCAAACTCATAGTTCAACTGAATTGATATGTTTTTCCAAAGAGCCTGAACTAAATTAATTTGAAATAATTTATTTAGTGCAGATCTATATTGGATCTCCTCGCTTTCAACCAGACCAGATCTCTGAACAACATTTTTAAGCCAAGGTAGAGCCCTCCATAGCACAGAGACTGCTGTCCTGAGGTTTACTGATGACCTCCTCCTTGGTGCTAATGAAGGTGATTGTCCCATCGTGATTCTCTGAGATCTTTGTGCAGCTGTGCTACTCAGTTGACCATGACGTGTTAGATCGTCTGGAAAATTAGGTTGGGCTCACTGACATAGCTTTGAAAAAACCTTCATAATGGAACTTTATGATGTTGTTCATAGTGTCCCTACCAGTTTACCTTATTAAGTTAAAACAACACACCTCAACCTCAACAAGCTGAAAGTTCCCCCACATGAAGAGGACAGTCCCAGTGAAGAAGCCCAATCAGACACATTAAAAGCACAACAACATCTACCAAAGTAAGCTACCCTGATGCCAACCCCCAAACCACTGCTGAATGATCCAACAGCTTATCCATGCTGGTCCTGGAATATCTGGACTGTCAGGATCCAAAGAGATCCAATAGACACAATATAGCTTCATGTAGAGAAACATTATTCCCTTATGTAATTATTATTATTATGTTTTAACATGTAGGTTATTGAATGAGGATCTCGTGAATCGAGTCTAATGTTTAATGTTGACTATTATTATATCTTTTGTGTTGATGTCTCTATCTTGCTAGCTTAAGCTGCTAGCTAGATATCAGAGACACTGTTACAGAGACAGACCGGTTCAGCATTTTGAACAACACATGAAAGAAGATACTGACTACATTTGTTTGTTAGAAAGCACAAAAAATCAAGAGAGTATATCTGTTGTTGATGAAAGCCTTTATTTTCTCATCATGTCAATACAGCATTATAGCAATCAAGCCCACAGTCTATGTAGTCCTCCATCCCCATGCTATAACATCAGTATAGAGCAGGACAAAGGACTGATGTGAAGGACACCATGTAGCACAGAGTTGCTTGTTCTGTTAAAATGGCCTCCTTTCATCTCCACACCTAGCTCCTACCTAGCTTTAGGACCCCACTGGTAAACAGAGTCACTGTCATGTTGCACTAACAGAGTTACTGCATGTGTGACCATGCATTACATCATCCCACCATTTATTTCTCCAATCATCAGCAGTAATTATACAATTCTAGTCACCTTACCCTGAGACAAGCTCAGTCTTTGTGGATTTACTGGAACCACTGTTAGCATTAAGACAGCATCATAAGACATCTGTTATTTTATAATGATATCCATGGAAACAACTGATTTGGTGAAAAGCTCTTTATTGTCTTAACATACAGAGAACATCAGCATTACTGGCAGCAAGAAAACATTACTATTTAATGGAATGATTCTGGTGAGAGAGAGAGAGAGAGAGAGAGAGAGAGAGAGAGAGAGAGAGAGAGAGAGAGAGAGAGAGAGAGAGAGAGAGAGAGAGAGAGAGAGAGAGAGAGAGAGAGAGAGAGAGAGAGAGAGACAGAGAGAGAGAGAGAGAGAGAGAGAGACTATGCAGACTGAGAGCAGTAGCAGAGTAAAACCAGTAGTAGAAGTCCCAGTGAGTCAGGTCAGGACTGGGAACACTGGTCTCTCCTCAGTGTCTCTGATAGTGGAGACTGGGAGCCCTGGGTGGCCTCACAGGTCACAGAGCCAACCTTCTCCCACTGGTCTGCAGGGAGCCTCAGGGTGCTGCTCCAGCTGTAGTGGCCGTCCTTCTCCAGCACCCCAGGGCTCCTGCTCACCTCCAAGCTGCTGCTGCTGCCGTCCACCTTCCAGGCCAGCCTCCAGTCAGAGGGGAAGCCCTTGTTGGCCAGGCACATGAGCGTGGCCATCCCCTGCTGCACCTCCAGGTTGGAGGGAGGCAGCACCGTCAGGGTGGGGACGACTCGACCCACTGGAGGAGACAGACAGGAGATAGGATAGAGAGAAAGAGCGAGGGAGACAGGTAGTGAGGGTGTAGGTAGAGGTACAGAGAATAAAACCAGTTCATACGAGGGAAAATAAACTGTACATGAGAGGATTATTTCTGAGGGTCTTTCTCTGATGACTCAGCAGTGAGAGATTTGATGAAACTGGTCTTCAGGGTTTCACTTCCCTCTCTGAGCTGAGGAACCATGGCAACATACAGCTTGACTACTGAACCATGGCAACAGACAGTTTCACTACTGAACCAGAGCAGATGTCAGAAACCATTACTAAAAAAAAACATTTTTGACTACTAAAGTTTGGCAAATCCACAAGATTAATCATATTAATTCAGTTTGTGTTTGAAATCCAATATATTCATTGATAATGATTGATTCATTGATCATTCATTATGTTATTTTCATTGGCAGTCATGTGACATGCCATTAAAAAGCATTAGTCTACTAGTATGATTGAGTAACAAATAATACGCTTAATAAATAAATGCTTGATGGAATATAGAAGAGATTTCTTCAGATAAAACTCAAAAACATTTTGCTTTTAAGTATTTGAAGAATATTTATTCAGACATTCTGAAAGAGGATTTGTTTCAGAATTGTCTGAAAAATATCTACAATAACCAAATCTATTTCTTAGGAAAATGAAATGACAAGAATCTACAAACAGACAAAATAAATTTTCAGTGTAAAAGAGGTTTTTCATTGTTGTGGTTTTAGTCTGTATTAGGAGACACAGAAAATCACGGCAGTTTGATTTAATTCAAAATCTCAATCGCAAAAATTTCTTTGTAAACTCTACATTTATTAAATGCAAGTAGAATTAATATTGAATATGAGTTCATGTAGAAACCAAAGGTACTTACAGTCAACATCCAGTCTGGTGCCTCCACCAAAAGTCAACCACAGTGATACAAACTCATTGAGCCGCCGTACAAAAACCTCTCAGTCTAGAGAGACAGGACTCTCTCACTTTGAAAAGAACAAACTCACCAAAATCAATCAATTTGCAAAAGCTAACTAGTTGATGTAAAAACCAGCTACAGTACTAAACTGCACGACACATTGAGGAGTTTAATATAGACTAATATAGACACAGATAGATACTTTATTGAAATTGTGGGGTTGCAGCAGCATAACAGTATCACAAAATACAAAGGCCTAAATACTAAATACTCCAATACTAGTTGACATAGAACCAGGATGTACAGTGGATGGATGGTATGTTTACATATATACAGGTAATAAGACTGGGAAGAGCAGCTTGTGAATGAATGGATGGTACATATATACAGAGTGAATGAATGGTAATGGATGGATGTGAAAGCAGTGCTTAATTTGTGCTGGGGCTAGCCGGGGCTCAGCCCCGGCAAATGCCAAGAATCCCATTTTGCGCCCCGGCAAATGTCTTACTCAGAATCAGAGCCCCGGGCTCTAAAGTGCGACAACAACGCGTATTTTAAACTGGTATTAAACAACGTTACGTCCAGTGAACATTACAAGAGTAGGTGCGCGAGGCCGCGAGCCAATGAGAGCCTAATATGTAAATAGATACACGCACGCACGCATGCACACACACACACAGACAGACAGACTGGAAGCTTAAAAAAATATTACAACGTCAACGTTTAGTTAGCTACTGATAGCAAGCCGACAAAACAGATTCACGGTTAACGTGAATGCAGCACAAAGCTGGCTTCTGGGCTGGCATTGAATTCGGATCATGTCTAAAAGACAAAACACGTTATTTTCTTATTTTCAAAAGCCTACCTGCACAAAGCAGAGAAAAATCGACAAAGTGGCTGAAACAAGCAGCAGTGATGATACGTCGTTAGCTGGCGAAGCAAGCAACAGTGAAACAGCATTAGCTTTAGCTCCAGAGCTAGGCGAGGATGAGCAGCATAACAGCAATGACGAACCAGACGACGAGGACAGCTCGTGACACCCTGAAAAACAGCTCGAAGATGCATTCCCTGCAGGATGGAAACTCGCACAGAAACTACTTTCAAAACCAATACCCCTGGTTAGTTGTAAAGGGGTTGGGTGTAGGCTGCAGTATATGTGCAGAGGTAGGTGGGTTAGGGTCATCTTGTAAAATGCCAGGTGTTAAATTAGCAAAAGAATGGATTGATGCTAAAATTGTCAGCGGTGGCCCCACTAGTGTTGATAAAGCCAAACAGCAGAAAGCACTCCGTAAAAAGAGTGTGGAACATTTAAACTCAAAAGCACATACTGCTGCCACTGGAATTGTACAGCAGGCAAAGAAAGATACGCTGGTAGATTGTATTGCAAGTGCACGGGAAAATCAAATTGAAACAACTGCCGGGATCTTTCGCACTGCTTATAAAGAAGCTAAGAAAAACAGGCCTGCACATGGCTTTGAGCTAGAAATTGATTGGCAACAATTAACATGGGGCGCATTCTGCACTCAAACGTGGCATGCTCTAATGTTCAATGCCATATTGCCTCTGAAATGAGAAACAAATTATTTGACGAAATTATTACTCAAACTCCAAAAGTAAGCATTTTGATTGATGAGGCTACAGCGCTTAACAAAGCAAACAACTTAATAGTTTACTTGCGGATGCAGTTAAACGACATGGATGATCCAGTTAACATTTATATTGACCTTGTAGAACTGAGTGATCTATCAGCAGAGGGCATCGTCAACAGTTTATTGTCGGCACTCAGAAAGTCCGGGTTTACTGAACATTTTCTTGAGGAATATTTAGTTGCCATCGCATGCGATGGAGCATCCGTTATGTTTGGGCGAAACTCGGGTGTTGTGACTTGGTTACGAGCGATGTTTCCCAACATAATAACCTGGCACTGTTCTGCGCATCGGTTACAGCTAGCAGTTGGTGATGCAATGAAGGAGATCGGTGCAGTGAATCACTTTAAAATATTCCTGGACGAAGTATATTCTCTCTACAGCACCTCCGGGAAGAATAGGATGGAACTGAAACAATGTGCAGAGGCCTTGGACGTTCAACTTTGCAAAATAGGCAGAGTATTAGACACGAGATGGGTTGCGTCTAGCGTCAAAGCTATGCTGGTCTCAGCAAACGGATAACTTCATATAAATTCATTAATGATTTGGGAATCATGTATGATGCGCTTCAGGAGCTGTCAGAGCTGTCATTGGAATTACAAAAACGTGACTGCACAATCATTGACGCTCACCGTGCAATCTGCCGACAAATACTGGTGTTTGAGTCTATGACTATGCGAGACAAAGTTGGGGGGGCACTACGCGAAGTGTGAGGAGGGAATCAAACAAGGTGCATTTCAGGGGGTGGCCTTGCATGAGGGAACGATGCATGCCAAAAAAATAGACAGAAGACAGTTCTATGACAGCTTAGCTTGTCATCTGCGCGAACGCATGCTCTCTGCTGGAGGAAGGTTGAACGACACAGCCGAGTATGAGAAACTTATAGATGAACTGAAAGTTCTCTACACACAATACTGGCCTGAGAAATTAGAAGCGCTTTTCGGAGAGACTGAGATTGAAAGTCTTTGTAATCGTTTCAGACTTAACAGACTTGGTTGGGGGAGGCGAGTTGAGCCCCGGCATCTCTTATTTTACAAATGAAGCACTGTGTGAAAGGGAATGGATAAAGTGCAGGGTGATAAGTGATAAGTGGTGAGGAGGAACACAGTCCTCAGTTGAGCTGTAGAGGGGGAGGGGAGACGTTAAAAAGTCTGATGGTGGCCGGAAGGAAAGACTTCCTGTAGCGCTCTCTGTCACACCATGGTGGGATCAGTCTATGGCTGAATAAACTCTGCTGCTTCATAACCATGGCATGGAGGGGTGGGAGACATTATCCATGATGGCCAGCAGTTTGACCAGCATCCTTCTCTCTACCACCTCCTCCAGGTACTGACTCCACATCCGTCCCCTGGATGGAGACTGGAGTCGGCTAGGACCTAGTCCTCCTCAAGTCCACAACCATCTCCTTTGTTTTGGTGACGTTGAGCTGTAGGTGGTTCTGCTCACACCACAACACAAAGTCCTCCAGGCCTCTGTACTCCTCCTCCTGTCCTCCCCTGAAGCACCCCACTATTGCAGAGTCGTCTGAGTACTTCTGCAAATGGGATGTTTCAGAGTTGTACCTGAAGTCCGATGTGTAGGGGGTGAACAGGAAGTGGGACAGGACAGACCCCTGTGTTCTCACTGCCTGATCTGACACACAGCTCCGTAGCCGCACAAACTGTGGTCTGCCAGTCAGGTAGTCAGTCACCCTGGAAACCAAGGGTACTTCCACCTGCATCCTCCTCATCTTCTCACCCAGCAGCAGGGGCTGTATGGTGTTGAAGGTACTCGAGGAGTCAAAGAACATGACCCTCACAGTGCTTCCTGCTTTGTCCAGGTGAGAGTAGGCCCTTTGCAGCAGGTAGATGATTGCATCATCCACTCTGATGTGGGGCTGGGAGGTGAACTGCAGGGCGTCCAGTGATGTACTCACCAGGGGTCTGAGGTCAGCGAGGACTAGCCTTTCCATGGTCTTCATCATGTGGGATGTTAGTGTAACTAATTGTCGACCGCCAATGAGCAAGCGAGTTGTGGCAGCCGACGAATAAAACTGAAGCGCACCTTCAGTCAGGTGTGGCCTTTTGTACGAGAGTGCGTGAAGTCGGAGAGGACGCTCTTAACGCACTTTGTGCGGTATTGTATTGGTTTCTAAAGATCTCCTTCTTCTTTATTTGTTGTGATTGCTATCTATTATATTATGACAAGTTAGAGTTGTAGAAAAGGCGGTAACATTAAATTTAAGGTTTCTATTAAAACCTGTTCCATCCGACCTCACGCATCCCTCATAGATTGTATTTGTAAATTACCAGGCCTGGTTTATTATTTTCTTTCTTTTGTTCTCCAAACACCCCTCTCTGCGTTGTGTGGTGATACAGCGTTGCCGTCTCTCTTGCTCGCTCTCTCTCTCCTCTTAACTGCTCATTTATTTAATCAAATTATCTCCCACCGTTGTTTGGAATAGCAAAGAATTGAACTTGCAGAGCATTAATGATCTGTCTATTGTGTGATTTGCTGTGCCTTTACTAAACTTGAACAAATCTATTTATTTGTATATTTATTTCATAGTTATATTTATTGCTTATGTCGATTGGATAGGCCTTGATAACTTAAGCTATTGAATCATGAATCATTGAATCATTTTGTGTTTTGTTTGTCATGTTTCAAACAGTGAGTATCATATTGGAACCAATCAGTTCATTTGTTTTACCAATAAATATTGTGGGCCTCATGTGCTGTACATAATCCCAGGTTCAGATTCTTCAGATAATTTAAGCCTGAGACTAACTACGCTGGTCACAGTTTCCTCATACTATTAAGCATTATGGTACCAAATATTATGTTTGGGAGGGGGGGACCAGGTGGTGCTGTGAACATGTTGGGTTTCCTCAGTTGGTCATTTAGGTAAATCAAAGAGAAGAGAGAATGGTGACGCTGAGGTTCTTCACACGCCTAAAGCATAGATATGAAAAGTAGAAGAAGTGGATTACAGTTACTCCAGAGAGAAAATGCTTTTCACTGCACAACTGAAACAAAACCGTTTTAAAAAAGACCGTAAATGAAAGTCAGTAAAGTCAAAGTTATGCATGGAACACATTTATTGGCAGATGTAAGCCACAACAGAGTTTCCATGTTGATGTTTGTTTAAAGGCAGACTGAAAATAGTTATTGAAGAGACAAGGAATAATTCAAATGCAAATACCAAACATGATTCATGCTCACAGTTTTGTGTGAATATGCTTGAAAGTATTGATTTGAATTCAACCGGTCTTTCAATCCTATAGAAAGTGGGCCATATTGTATAGCAGGGTGGCAGAGTGTAGCCTAATGGTGAGAGAACCTCTGACCTTTTGGTTACAGGACAGTGCCCTTCAAAAGCCAAGTGTCCTTTGGCAAGACAGTCCTAGTGAGCAGTGGTCTATCTCTACTCTAGTTGGACCCAGCCTTAGTCAAGTAGGGGGGTGCTGAAGCCTGGAGCTCTAGACTGCTTTGGACATCTGCCCCGCTTGCCCTGCTTACCTGAGTTTATACACAGCACCTTATGGGAATAAGAAACTGCCAAAATAACTTGGACTTGTATTATAAGATGCACAAGGTAGTAACATGACTTGCAAACTTGTAACAAATGTGCGAATGTGTACTCCAATCCATAAAGTATGTGTGACATTTTCGTGAATCATTAAAATTACCCCAGGTCACATGACTGATGATGTGTTCAGGTGCATCGCAAGATGTATTTTAGAAAGTAAGATGTGTGAGGTTGTAACATTTGCAAACACAAATGTACAAATGTGTACATGTACGTGTATATATAGCAATTATAATTCAAAACTTGTGTTCACAAATACTTCATAATATTTCACAAAGTTTGCAGAATGTGCAAATAGTTATTATAAAATATATCGCAAGTTTGCAGATTATGTCTTTACCGCATAAGGTGCAGGAAATATTGATAATAGCTGATATCGCCGAATGCAAAATGTATTTTGCGCATTTGCAAGTAGCTGATTGCAAGCTACAAAATACATACACAAGCATTTTGCGTTCCAGAGCACAATGTGTATGTGCATCTTATGCTGTATGGTTGCTACACAATCTGCAAACTTGCACTAGATTTTGTAGTTGTGAACAAGTATTGCCATTTCTTTTTGTCAATTACTGAAAATTGGATTTGCACTAGCAAAATGGCTGCAAATGTTCTCAGTGACTCACAAATGGGTGTTGTTGTTCACAACTAAAAATTCTAGGAGTGTGAGTGGGACCAGCAACGGCAACCGATCTGTCCCAGAGGAGGCAGCGGGGACGGACCTGGAAGAGCTGGCCAGTCCCGTTGAAGCTGGTATGCATCATGGAGACTGGCAGCTTTGGTGCCCATGGCTGACCTGGTGGGACAGAGGGGAGGTGCGCCGGCTGGGAGAAGACGCTGGAAAGCGCCTCAACCACCACATCCCCAGTCTGCCACAAGCTCATAATGTCAAATGCATTTGTTTGCACATTTGCAAATTTTGCAAACTACAAAATACATGCATGCATTTTGTGTTTCAACTTCATGGATTGGAGTTTTGGCTGTTTCTTATTCCCATATTTCAGCTGTAAAGAATGACTATATGGCAAAATAAAACTTCAGTCTGATTTAAAAACAAACAAGATCAACATGTCAAAAAGGAAAAGAAAGTTGTTCAGGGACGTCTACTTCACATACAGCCTCTTGAAGACCAAATCTCTGTCTTTTTGTGGGACCATCTTTGCCCACAATTTTGAGAAGTTGGTACTTGAGGCAAGTTTCTGGAGGGTATTATGTCCATGGTGCCTGTGGAGAAATGAATTTCTCATTTAGGGCTGCACAGTGCACAGATAAGTGGAACTGAGATTCCTAAAAAGGTTAATAACACAGACTGGAGCCCCAAACCACAGGCCATAGGAAAATGCAATTCTGAACCTTGTGATTTAAATAACACAACTTTACAGTTCGGTCATCTCACCTCACTTCTGCTGCAGAGTCCAGAGACATTTTGCTGACTGCAATCAGGAAGCGGTCGGTGAAGTTCTTCTTTCCCGTGAGGACTCGAGCGGCCCCAAGGACATCAGCCAACTGGTCCAGGTGTTGAGCTGTACTGGCTCTCACTGCAGCACAACGGTGGCTGAGGAAGGACAAAGACAATCAGATATAAGAGAATCACTTTTGAAGCTTTGATTGTGTCATTTCAAGTTGATGTTTATTATATTTGTTGATGTTGCAGTTCCTCCTCTTTAATATTTTCTAATAAATTGAATGTAGCTTTTATTTCCCCTTACCTCAGACCGCCATTCAGCAGAGCATTTATGACTCGGCTGGGGCTGCAGTTCTGCACCATGGCATCCAGGGCAAGATTGGCCTCCTTCTGGATGAAAGTGTTGGACTGGCCCACTTTTTGCAGCAGTATGAGGGCTGTCTCCTCTGCCTTACAGTCCATGGTCTTCTGGAGGTAGACGTACATGTCCCTGAGTGTGGCCATAGCAGCACGGGACACTGCAGAACGCAGGTTTTTCACCTGAATAGTGAGACCGAAGATCAGTGAATGGCTGTACTTCTAATGCACATGCACTCATGTGTACACACTCGTACAATCACATACACATTAACAAAATATAGGCAAATGTAAACTAAAGCCATGAAAATGGCAACAATACCTCCCGTGTGACTGCCAGACAGACTGTTTGAAGCTTGGGCTCCAGTGTTGCTGAATGGTGCTGTGCCAGAGCTCGAATAGCTGTCAAACCAGCAACCTTCTTCTCCCTGTGGTTTGGTCGTAACAATTATTAGATTGCACTTTACATTACTTCAAGTACAACACACATGCCTCTTACAAACCTGGTCCCTTGCCAGTTATGTTGTTGAAAACCTGAATCTTCCTCTACTACTCCCTACAGTAAAAGCCTCACCAGTCGTCTGAGCGGAGCAGCCTGAAGCTGAGGTCTAGGCTGTTGTCAGGGTCGGCCAGAGGCTGCAGCCTGACCTGGAGCTGATCCTGATCCTGATCCTCTGCTATCTGGACCCTCGGCTCACTGGCTGCCTGCTTGTCTGTTCAGATTAGGGGCAAGATGCTCATCACTCACCTTTCTACCCGTTCACTGTATCTATCTATCTTCACCTATTTCCATGTCTGTCTATGCTGAGGAATTGTGCCAATCAAATCAGTTCTCCTTTTTTTTTTTAAATTACATTTTAAAACACTTGTTTTGTATGAATTTACTTTTACAGGTTACAGATTTTTTCATGCAGAGCAATTTGTTGCCATGTTTTGAAAAAATGTTTTATGAATAGAGTTTATTATTCATATTTCAGGCAATTGAATACTTAGGTCTCAAGTGGTTTCTTCCATTGGACTAAGGTGGTATCCCATTGTAATATAAATTAATCTTAACTCTCTGCATATCAACAGGTGACATAAACCAATTAGCCTTAACTGCCCATTGACTACAGCATGACAAATATAGTAATATCAATACTTTACAAGTTGTCATGACAACATAATGTGAACCTACAGCGATAATTACTAGAATTTGCACTCAAATGCCCAGTCCAGTCTCTTTTGTAGATAGATCTACATCTCTGTTGTTCCTTGTGCACATCAAGTAAGCCTTGAACGATGAGAAAAATAAATTGCAGCTAAATATGTCAATAAAGGATTATCACTGAATTAACAACAGTCGGTGCACAGACAATCAAAGTAAGGGAAGGAAAGTGTCCACAGTTTCCCTAGCCTCTTAGGCCACAAAACCAGAAATAGAAACTCTTTCAATGCATCACCTCTCAACAGTATGTTTATAGAGGAACTAACCTGCACCGGCAGCCTTTGGTCGGCTCAGGAACCTCCCGGGACGAGCCACTTGTCTCCTGGGCTTGGTAGCAGGTGGAGGTGGAGTGGGAGTGTAAGCTGGCTGACAGATGGACACTAGAGAGCTGGTGGACATGGCTGTGCTGCTCCTCTTCTCTGTGGCTAGCAGCTCAACCACCTTCCAAGCCTGTTCCCTCAGGTGAGTCTGCATGGCCTCATCGTCCATCATGGCCCAGGACATTGTCCTCATCACCTCTTTCAGCCTGGGTCTTGGACATCCCTCGACTTTTAGCATTCCTCTGCTTCTTGTCCTTCAAAGGGCCAGTCAAAGGAGGAGAAAGGTTGTGGCCTTGACCAGTGCCGCCCCCAACCTGGATGGGCTCAGCAGGGTGAGACACATTGTTCTCCACCAGGTTCTTGACAGGGGCCAGAACAATTTGCTGCATCCTTCTGAGCAAAGAGGGTTGAGGGGCATTTCTGGAAGCTACTGGGAGTCCAGATGAGAGGAGCCTGTCAGGCTGGAAGGAGCGTCCAATCCTCTCCAGGACAGCGTTGGTGCGCTCTTCATGCTGTGGCACACAGCCTGTCTGCTCTGGCAGCCAGAGCCTCCCGCTCAGCTGCCCCTGAGTCCAGGGCCCTGGACTCACTGATGAAGTGATGGTGCTCCTCTCGTGCTGAGAAGCTCTCCGTATAAAACTGAGATACAAAGTGTATGTTTTGAGTTGGATATAGTTAAGTAACAGCTGACATTGTTCACTGTTTCTACAACCCTGACAACAATTCAATTAAATAACTTCAATTCAACCAGTTTATTTAAATTCCTAACAAGTCTTATTAGTACAATCACGTATGCTGTCTGTGGTTGTATGAAAGAAGATGTGAACAGAGGGAAGGTCAGAGCATAGTAAGAGCTGGTAAAACTTACATTGCCATCATTGTCTCTGTTGTGCAGCCTGGGGTGCCGTTTCTTGTCCCCCTTCTGGAACTTGTAAAAGTTGCTAGTTGGCTGTCGGTCAGCCATGGTTCAATCAAAAGTACACGTAAGTAACTTTAGTAATAACCCCAAGAAAAAAGATCACAGTGTGTGTGTCTTAGAGTTGCAGTAGTCAAATGACAGAGCAAAGTTCCAGTTGTTACAATTGTGACGGCCCCTGCTTAGTCTGCATGTGTGTATGTACTGTAATTGTTACTATCTACCATGTTGTCTTGAGGTGCCGGAGGAACTGATTGCTGTGGCCAACGTGATCTGGAACACCTGGGCCCAGTGATCTACCGGATATAAAAGTCCCAGCTTCCTTTCGCTCTCTCTCTCTCTTCCCTGCCAGCAGCAACTCTTTTGTTTGTTTTGACTCCACAACACCTTATCCTACACTATTCACACGCATCCACATGAACACTACTGATGTCACTGACTACCACACCCCACATCAGCAGTTACCCTTCAGTTTATTGTTTTGTTAAATAAATAGTTGATTTATCGGTATTTTGTGTCCTTTTCCCGTTTTCGTCATAGCCTTTGAGCCGGGTTATGACAAAATGGGGGCTCGTCCGTTTCGTTCCTGTTTGTGCCGCGCGATCTAGTTAGATCATTTGTAGAGTCTTCAGAATGTGTTTTGTAGTTCTCTAGCATATGGTAACTAGTTGCGCGTTTTCGCTTCGTTTGGTTTTCAACTCAGGATTTGTCTATCTGATGCGCTGTAGAGCGGTTAAAAATTGACATTTTACATTTATTTGATTTTGGCTGTGGGTGTTTTCCTTGATCCCAGGTTTTGTGATACGGTATGCGGTGCTGGATTGGTGCGTAAAAGTGCTTTGGAGCGCCGTGGGCGCAATCCTGGTTCTTTTGTCCCTTTGTTTACTGTGGCGGTAAACATTTGTTTGCTCGTGGATGAGCGTATGTTGTGACCGGGGGAAACGGCACAGTGCAATTTTGGCTGGTGGAACAGGGTAAGTTGGACGATCTGTGTGGAGGTTTTGGCATGGCTTGGTTTGGAATATAGGTTTGTAGATTATTTTCCTTGGGCTTGGTGGGAAGAGTTCTAGTCCTAGTGGTGGCTTATGCTGGTAACAGGTGAGCCAGGTGACAGGTGTGGGTTCCCGTGTGTGTGTGTGTGTGTGTGTGTGCGTAGTAAGCGTAAAGTGGGGCAGAGTTTTCCCTGGTAGGCTGTAGTGGCGTTCCCCTTTGGGTTCGTGCAGCATCTTGATAGTGTTGTGGCCGATGTGGGTGAAGCTTTGCTTGGGAGCACATCCGTGGCTTCGGGAGGGTTGCTAGTTGTCTAGTCGCCCCCCTGACCCATCGGGCTTTAGTGCATAAATACCCACCGCAAGTAGCCGCATGAAGACTAGGGGGGGGAGCTTAGGTAGTGGGGCTGGTTCAGGTAGCGGGGAAACTCCAAACCGGGCTGAGGATTAGTCCTCCTAGTGCGCACCGGGAAACTTCGCTGTGTCTTGCTGGCCTGTTTCAGGGTAAAGTTTGTATAGCTGGGTGTAATTGTTAGAATTTGGAAATGGCTGAAAGTGAGGCGTTTATGGCTGCTCCGTCTGAGGAGGCTTTAGAAAAGTGCACAAAACAGCAGTTGCTTAAAATCGTGGCGCATTATTCAGTAGTTGTGGGGGATAAACCTCTCAAAAAAGAAATTAAAGTGGCTTTGAAATCAAAACTAGTCGAAATGGGAGTCATGACAACAGACATAGAAGAGCTTCCTCCAGTCGCTACATCTGCTCAGACGCAGGGTTTGACTTTTGAACAACAAAAAGAGCTTCTCTTGATTCAGATGGAGCACGAGAGCGTAAACATGAATTGGAAGTTAAAAAACAAATTGAGGTGGAGATGATTCGCCAGCAAACAGAAAAAGCAAAGTTAGATCTGGAGGAATATCGGCTATCTCTAGGTAAAGATGGCAAGTGGTCCGGTGAGGATCAGGGTGAGCGAGTGCCTGTATCTGGTGTGCGTCCCTTTGACATTAATAATTTGCGGTTGTTGCCACACTTTAATGAGAGGGACCCAGATGTTTTTTTCATGCTGTTTGAGCGTGTCGCCAAAGCTAGGAACTGGCCTGACGCGGACTGCGCTCTAATGCTCCAGTGCGTTCTCACGGGAAAAGCGCAGGAAGTTTATTCGTGTTTGGAAGATGGCTCTAGCTACGCTAAAATAAAGTCTGCTGTGCTTAAAGCTTATGAACTTGTGCCAGAGGCGTATCGCCAGCGTTTCAGGTCTTGGGAGAAGAGAAACGGACAAACGTATGTTGAATTTGCTAGGGATTTAACGACCCATTTGAGACGCTGGTTAACTGCGCTTGATATTACCACTTTTGAGGACTTGTGTGATTTGGTTGTTGTGGAGCAGGTTAAAAATGTGCTTCCAGGTCGAATCGCAACATACATTAACGAGAAAAAGGTCACCACTGCTGCTGAAGCTGCTGTGTCAGCAGACGAATATGTGCTACTCCATGAGGGCAGTTTTAGAGAGCACGCCGTTGCGCGCGATAACATTGGCTGGAGAGGTAATAATTCTGCCGCTGCTTCATTTGATCAGATGCGTCCATGGAAAGCTGCTTCATTTAAGTCTGACCCCAAACCACGAGGCAACTTTGACAATAGTAAAAGCTGCAACTACTGTCACGAGAGAGGCCATTGGAAGACTGATTGTCCTGTGTTACAAACTAGAAATAAGGGAGGAAAGCATAATGTTAAGCCTGTTGCGGCTGCTGCACCTGTTGGGACTGGCCGTGTTTCTGAGGTGCTTACCTCTAATTTCTGCGAACCTGGTTTTGGCTGCGTATGCTCCTTTCATTAGAAGTGGTTTTGTGTCACTGGTTGGAAGCGACGCAAAGGTCCCGATAACAATCCTGAGGGATACGGGGGCATACGACTCTTATATAGTGGACTCAGTGTTGCCTTTATCGGTAGAGACTGACACCGGTGACCGTATCCTCAGTCGGGGATGGGGTTAACCATTTTGCCTATTCCTATTGACATCATCCATGTTCCAATAATGTGATGTCATAATGAGAGGACAGGAGCCACAGACTTTCTGCCTCACATTGTTTTGTTTTGGGTATTTATTTATTTATTCATTCAATTATTTATTTATTTTGCTTTTTTATGAGTCAACTTTAAAAAAGCTCTTTCCCCTTCTGACCTCAAGGAGCTGCACATAGCTAATGTGTTTTTCTTTTGGATTAACACATTGGAGGAATTTACAGCATTGTCTGTCATTACCAATATGAAGCTCATACTGACAGCTTGCAAATGACAGTTTGAATGAATTTCTGGCTAGGATAGTGCTTTAGGGAGAGTTGGGAGCTGTTTCTCTTTCAGGAATTGGTTCAAATTCTAAAACGGGGACTATCATGAATTAAGTCCATCGCATTTTCTCTAGTAACCAGTAGGGGAATTGCAACTACATTATCCTAGTTGTGTCTCTATAATTCAATTAGAGGCTTGATCTTATTTTGCATCTATACATAGGGGAATTTGATATAAAAGTAAAGTACATTATCCAGTCTTTCAATAGTAATAAGGCCCTTAATAAAGTGTTCTATATCAAAGGAGTTCCTTTGGCTTTTTTTGTGTTTTCCCTGTTTTTACCTAAACTAATTCCTGTTTCCGGTAGGCATGACTGCCAGATACCCCAAGGAACCGATATGCAAGCTTAATTTAACAATTATCCAAATGATCCAAAACACCTTGAATTAAACAGAATGAAAAAAAAATTCGCATCCGGCTGACTCGGTGAGCCTCATTTCTGTGTGTGTGTGTGTGTACGCGTGCATGTACATTTGATCTCCTCTCCCCTGCTGGGTTTCAGTGGGCAGCGTGTTGTAAGCACTTCTACATCAACAAAAGAAACTCCTGACAAGATGAGGTGAATGGCGGGGAGAGGCCCAACAGCTTCTTCTCAGCAGAACCACCGCCTGGATTCAGATTGCAGCAGACCTCAAACCTCCTCAGCCCAGAGAGAGCGAGGGAATGAAATATAACATGCTAAATATATACAGTATATTTATATTTCTAAGTACAATAAATGAATGTGACCATCCCAAAATTGCTGTAGTAAAAGTACAGTTATAACTAATTTGACATAACAAGTTTTAATATACTTTATATTATGCTTCTATTTGATCATCATTTACTTGTTTGTTATCACATTTATACATATTTTATATAAATGCCTTGGCAACACATTCTACTGTACTGCTAATAAAGTTTATTAGAATTTTAATTTGACAGTGAGAGAGAGAGAGAGAGAGAGAGACCCACAAACAACCACCCCAACATCAAACCTCATCAATAACGTCAGAGTCCCAATGTCTCTCAGCTTGTAGTCCAGGCACAACGCAGAAGTGGCCACATAAAACAATGTACAACAGTCCATAATGTCCACATGTAGAGTAGAGAGCACTGTACCAAAAGTCTATAATGTTCATTTATATGAGAATAGAACTTTTAAAAACAGAGTTATAGACAAAATACCAATGAATTAAAACCATTAAGATGAAGGATGAAGACGTCAGGATTGAATTAAAAACAGGATTATAGAAGAATCATCCAGGAAAAAACAAGAGGAATAGATGAAAACAAATGACAGTAAAAGCCTGTCTGGGATAAATAGTTGTTCTATCCTGATGGGAGTGTGGGAGTGGTCTCTTCTAGGATGACAACGCCCTGAAACTTTATTAACACCTTATATTAACATCATGTACATGAGTATAATTTAAATGATATGTTCAGGACAGCTACACTTCACTGACTCTGTGTGTGTGTGTGTAAATTGAGTGTGTTTGCATATCTGTCCTGCCTCTCTGCTCCCCACCCGTTAAGAGGCCAGTGTTGATCAGTGGCTGTCCAGGCCTTTCAGACCCATTGACACGCCAGCAGCACAATGATGATGTCACAGATTCTACTGCTGGGCACCCTGGGGCTCCTTGTTCAGGGTGAGACTCTCTTCTGAAAACTTTGCTTCAGGATGCAACCAGGTTTACCACAATGATGTTCTGCTATGATGGAGAAACGCTCAAACAAGCAGCATTTACCTTCTTCCATCTATTCTCCATGTTAAAGAAATGATCCTCTTCTATTCTGATATTGATCACCTTTCTCCAAGCTGGATTTGTCTCAATAACCCTTCTCCTCTTTTTGATCTTCCAGATTCATTAGGAGACATCATTCTGACTCAGTCTCCTGAATCTCAGTCTGTTGGTCCAGGACAGACTGTCTCTATCAGATGTATAACCAGTACAGGTGTTAGCAACGTCCTCAGCTGGTACCTTCAGAAACCTGGAGAAGCTCCTAAACTCCTGATTTATGCTGCTACAACCCGTCAGTCTGGAGTTCCAGATCGTTTTAGTGGAAGTGGATCTGGAACTGACTTCACTCTGACCATCAGTGGAATCCAGGCTGAAGATACAGGAGTTTACTACTGTCAGTAGGGTTACATCCCGTTCACACAGTGATACAACAGTCGTACAAAAACCTCCCTCAGCTGGAGAGGAACTGATCTGACTCAACAGCTGCAGAGAAACTAAAACATTAGAGGTTTGACTAAAAAGAATATGTATCAGAATATGATCCAATAATACAATTTTCATTAGGAAAATATTGGATTCAAGTGAATGAATTATAATTTTTAATTATTTTGTATTATTATATTGTTGAAACAGGATCACTGTCTGGTACAGTGAGTCCAACAGTCAGTCACTTAAATCGTAAATCAACATCAACACTTTTTTTTTAGTAATTGTTCACTTTTAGTTATACATATAGTTCTTAAAACATGCTGAGTATTTTTCCATCAGTTTTACCAAATAGCCTGAACATAATTAATTTTACATTATTTATTTAGTTCAGATGTATATTGCATCTCCTTGCTTTCAACCAGACTAATCTCTGAATAACATTTTTAAGCCTCCATAGCACAGAGACTGTTCTCCTGAGGGTTACTCATAACCTCCTCCTTGGTGCAAATGAAGGTGATTGTCCAATAGTGATTCTCTGAGATCTTTGCGCAGCTTTTGTACCCAGTTGTGTTATTTGATCGTGGTGAAAATTAGGTTGGACTCACTGACATAGCTTTGAAAAAACCTTCATAATGGAACTTTAGGATGTTGTTTATAGTGTCCCTACCAGTTTGCCTTATGAAGTTAAAACAACACACCTCCACTTGAACAAGCTGAAAGTTCCCCCACATGAAGAGGACAGTTCCAGTGAAGAAGCCCAATCAGACACATTTAAAGCACAACAACATCTACCAAAGTGAGCTACCCTGATGCCAACCCCCAATCCACTGCTGAATGATCCAACAGCTTATCCATGCTGGTCCTGGAATATCTGAACTGTCAGGATCCAAAGAGATCCAATAGACAAAATATAGCTTCATGTAGAGAAACATTATTCCCTTATGTAATTATTATTATGTTTTATCATGTAGGTTATTGAATGAGGATCTCATGTGAATCGAGTCTAATGTTTAATGTTGACTATTATTATATCTTTTGTGTTAGTATCTCTATCTTGCTAGCTTAAGCTGCTAGCTAGATATCAGAGACACTGTTACAGAGACAGACCGGTTCAGCATTTTGAACAACACATGAGAGAAGATACTGACTACATTTGTTTGTTAGAAAGCTAAAAAAACAAAACAAGAGAGTATATCTGTTATTGATGAAAGTCTTTATTTTCTCATCATGTCAATACAGCATGATAGCAATCAAGCCCACAATCTATGTAGTCCTCTATCACCATGCTATAACATCAGTATGTGCATGCATTACATCATCCCATCATTTATTTCTCCAATCATCAGCAGTAATTATACAATGGTAGTCAACTTACGCTGAGACGAGCTCAGTCTTTGTGGATTTACTGGAACCACTGTTAGCATTAAGACAGCATCATAAGACATCTGTTATTTTATAATGATATCCATGGAAACAACTGATTTGGTGAAAAGCTCTTTATTGTCTTAACATACAGAGAACATCAGCATTACTGGCAGCAAGAAAACATTACTATTTAATGGAATGATTCTGGAGAGAGAGAGAGAGAGAGAGAGAGAGAGAGAGAGAGACTATGCAGACTGAGAGCAGTAGCAGAGTAAAACCAGTAGTAGAAGTCCCAGTGAGTCAGGTCAGGACTGGGAACACTGGTCTCTCCTCAGAGTCTCTGATAGTGGAGACTGGGAGCCCTGGGTGGCCTCACAGGTCACAGAGCCCACCTTCTCCCACTGGTCTGCAGGGAGCCTCAGGGTGCTGCTCCAGCTGTAGTGGCCATCCTTCTCCAGCACCCAGGGGCTCCTGCTCACCTCCAAGCTGCTGCTGCTGCCGTCCACCTTCCAGGCCAGCCTCCAGTCTGAGGGGAAGCCCTTGTTGGCCAGGCACATGAGCGTGGCCATCCCCTGCTGCACCTCCAGGTCTGGAGGGAGGCAGCACCGTCAGGGTGGGGACGACTCGACCCACTGGAGGAGACAGACAGGAGATTGGATAGAGAGAAACAGCGAGGGAGACAGGTAGTGAGGGTGTGGGTAGAGGTATAGAGAATAAAGCCAGTTCATACGAGGGAAAATAAACTGTACATGAGAGGAGCCGATTATTTCTGAGGGTCTTTCTCTGATGACTCAGCAGTGACAGATTTGATGAAACTGGTCTTCAGGGTTTCACTTCCCTCTCTGAGCTGAGGAACCATGGCAACATACAGCTTGACTACTGAACCATGGCAACAGACAGTTTCACTACTGAACCAGAGCAGATGTCAGATTCCATTACTAAAAAAACGAAACATTTTTGACGACTAAACTTTGGCAAATCCACAAGATTAATCATATTAATTCAGTTTGTGTTTGAAATCCAATATATTCATTGATAATGATTGATTGATTGATCATTCATGATAAAATTTTCATTGTCAGTCATGGAGATGTGACATACCATTAAAAACCATTAGTCTAGTAGTATGATTGAGTAACAAATAATAAACTTAATAAATAAATGCTTGATGGAATATAAAAGAGATTTCTTCATATAAAATTCAAATATTTGAAGGATATTTTTTTCAGACATTATGAAAGAGGAATTGTCAGAATGTTTGAAAAATATCTACAATAGCCAAATCTATTTCGTAGGAAAATGAAATGACAAGAATCTACAAACAGACAAAAATAATTTTCAGTGTAAAAGAGGTTTTTCATTGTTGTGGTTTTAGTCTGTATTAGGAGACACAGAAGATCACGGCAGTTTGATTTAATTCAAAACCTCAGTAGCAATATTTTCTTTGTAAACTCTTTGTAAACAAGTAGAATTAATATTGAATATGAGTTCATGTAGAAACCAAAGGTACTTACAGTCAACATCCAGTCTGGTGCCTCCACCAAAAGTGAACCACAGTGATACAAACTCATTGAGCCGCCGTACAAAAACCTCTCAGTCTAGAGAGACACGACTCTCTCACTTTGAAAAGAACAAACTCACCAAAATCAATCAATTTGCAAAAGCTAGCTAGTTGACGTAAAAACCAGCTACAGTACTAAACTGCACTACACATTGAGGAGTTTAATATAGACTTAAACACCTCTATTTTTCTATACACAAACAGTATATATGTACATAAAAACTTTATTCATATATAGCACTTAGCACAAAACAGAGTTCCAAAGTGCTTCACAGATAGATACTTTATTGATCCCCGGGGGTAAATTGTGGGATTGCAGCAGCATAACAGTATCACAAAAAACATAATGAACAAAATACAAAGGCCTAAATACTAAATACTCCAATACTAGATGACATAGAACCAGGATGTACAACAGATGGATGGTATGTTTACATATATACAAATAATAAGACTGGGAAGAGCAGCTTGTGAATGAATGGATGGTACATATATACAGAGTTAATGAATGGTAATGGATTGATGTGAAAGGGAATGAATAAAGTGCAGGGTGATAAGTGATAAGTGGTGAGGAGGAACACAGTCCTCAGTTGAGCTGTAGAGGGGGAGGGGAGGCGGTAAAAAGTCTGATGGTGGCCGGAAGGAAAGACTTCCTGTAGCGCTCTCTGTCACACCGTGGTGGGATCAGTCTATGGCTGAATAAGCTCTGCTGCTTCATAACCATGGCATGGAGGGGTGGGAGACATTATCCATGATGGCCAGCAGTCTGACCAGCATCCTTCTCTCTACCACCTCCTCCAGGTAGCAGACCGTCTCCACATCCGTCCCCTGGATGGAGACTGGAGTCGGCTAGGACCTAGTCCTCCTGAAGTCCACAACCATCTCCTTTGTTTTGGTGACGTTGAGCTGTAGGTGGTTCTGCTCACACCACACCACAAAGTCCTCCAGGCCTCTGTACTCCTCCTCCTGTCCTCCCTGATGCACCCCACTATTGCAGAGTCGTCTGAGTACTTCTGCAGATGGGATGTTTCAGAGTTGTACCTGAAGTCCGATGTGTAGGGGGTGAACAGGAAGTGGGACAGGACAGACCCCTGTGTTCTCACTGCCTGATCTGACACACAGCTCCGTAGCCGCACAAATTGTGGTCTGCCAGTCAGGTAGTCAGTCACCCTGGAAACCAAGGGTACTTCCACCTGCATCCTCCTCATCTTCTCACCCAGCAGCAGGGGCTGTATGGTGTTGAAGGTACTCGAGAAGTCAAAGAACATGACCCTCACAGTGCTTCCTGCTTTGTCCAGGTGAGAGTAGGCCCTTTGCAGCAGGTAGATGATTGCATCATCCACTCTGATGTAGGGCTGGGAGGCGAACTGCAGGAGGTCCAGTGATGTACTCACCAGGGGTCTGAGGTGAGAGATCACTAGCCTTTCATAATGTGGGATGTTAGTGCTACTGGTCTGTAGTCATTGAGGACACCGAGTTTCCCTAAACATATTTCTTCAGGCTGTACTTTGTTACACAGGGACAATGCCGGCCCAACCCATAAAGGTTATTCTGTGATCTATATACTGTTATGCCCGGCCTAGGAGTTACCTGAACATAACATAAAGAGACTCCCCTTTTCCCCACTCCCAAGGATGACCAGTGACACAGCAGAATGCAGTCCAAACAATATGGTTTTATTCTTTACCAGAAATGGTAGAATAGGCGTCAGGGTAGGCACGGCCAACACAATAAACAAACAATCTATAATACAAACCACTAACTTACCTATCGTCAAAAGAAAGAAAACAAAATACAGGGGTCTTACCTACCTATTTATGATAAACATGAGAATAAAATATCAAAGAAAAACGTCTTCTTACCCTTACCGCTACCAGGACTGCTTTTAGAGAAAATACTTACTACAATACTTACTAATATACTTACAATACAAACTACAATATGAACAGAGATCCGAAAGCTAACTTCACACTACTAACACTACTAACACAATCCACAAACACAACACCGCACGGTCTGGTTGGGAGTCAGGAGAGAGAGAGAGTCCAACTGGCATTGGGCAGGTGTTCTTTTAAAGTGGGCGCCACCAGTCTCCCGGCCAATCACCAGCCGCCACCTGAAACTCAACATACAACAAAACAGAACAGCACCGCCCGTCAGGCAGGGAGGGAAAACAGCACAACAGAGGATACAATCACACTTACATACACATACATATGACTCAGGGTCATAACAATACCTACAATACATTGATACTTGTGTTGCTCTGTCTGCAACATCACTCTACTGCTGGAAATGTCACCAATCTGGCAACCACGAGGCTCAAAGAGCTGTCAGTTTTATGCTGTGAGCCCATGAGTGTCCTTCTTAAGAAAAGATAGTTACTTCTGTTAGCAAAGGAACATGTCAAAAAGAAGCTATGTGTCTGGGACAGAACAACGAAAAGAGAAAAAGAGGGAGCAGGAAATGAAATTAAAAGCAAGAGGTTCACTTGTTTTATGTATCAAAAATCATGTTCGTTTTTTATTCCATCCATTTAGCCAACATAAAGTATCCAAGGTGTTGGTACAATGTGCTAGCAGTGTGAATTAGTGTGACTTTGTTTTGTGATTAACTTTACCACCTTCTCAGGATCCCTCCTGAAATTCTTTGATCGACCACACCAACATAAGGGCGGTGATGATGATGATGATGAAGCTATTGTTTGTCAGTAGGATAGTAAATCAGATAGCCTATTGAATACTATAAAGTACTGTACACTATGAAGGCCTACATGACATTCTTTTACATGCAATCTACTGGAAGAGCTTCCATCATTTGCTATTCAATAGACTGTAAGCATCATTTACAAAATTCCAATCTAAAATGGTGATGTTTCCTTTATTCCATCCTCTGTTTCCATAGACACTGCAGCAGCTGAGGACATAATGTCATCATCTGCACTGATGGAAGATACTGCTGCTGGAGACACTGCTGCTGGTAGGTGTTAGGTGTTACATCAAAGAGGATTCTTTATTGTTGAGAAAATATATCTAAAAGGAAATATTTCTCTGTGAGCTCCATCCAAATCTTTGGGTTGCACTTATAATAGCTTGTACAATTCTGGTGACAGTGACATCAGACGAGAAGCTTTTCTAAGCTCAAGCTGATAAAAACTCTAAGGTCCACCATGTCACAGGACCACCTGAGTGGACTGGTCATAATCAATATTGATCACCAGGTTGGCAGACACATCTCATATGATGAGGTCATTAATGAGTTTGCTTCCATGAAGGCAAGGAAACAAAAATTCTGAGAGAGACTTTTTTGTTGCAGTCCAAGATTTGATGTTTTATTTGTTGAATTATTTATTTTATTTCAAATATTCTTTTTAATTTGTGTGTTATTTAAATTTGGACTTATTCTGTTCTCACTATGTTCCTTCATTGTTCTTGTTAATTCACTCAAAGTGTCAGGTAGTGTTCATTCTTTGGACCCAAAAGCAGGACTCGGACAAAGGCCGGCAGCTTGCTAGGAGAGTTGAGCCGTTAACGTAGCAACTTGATTAGTTAACTGAGTGATTTGAGTTACCATTGCCTGGTTGTTGTCAGAGAGGGTCTGAAGGATCCGTTCATGTTGTCCCAGTAATTCTCCCTGGCTGATTGCTTTCCGTATGGTGGCTGATTCCCTGTCTGAGTCCGCTGGGTCCATGCTGGCCAGATTGTTCTGTCAGGTTGTCTTAATTCTTTGGACCCAAAAACAGAACTCGGACAAGGCCGGCAACAGTTCAATGCAGTTTATTTACAAGGTAGGTGAGAAGGGGTATGGAGAGCTGAGCCGGAGTTACGGTGGAGCGTGGCAGAGAGAGCTGAGCTGACGGCTGGAAAGCAGACTGGTGCCCCACCAGACAGAGATCACGGGAGAGTAATGAACCTGAAGCACGGGTAAACAGAGAGTTACTAGGGATTCGAGCAAACACAGAACTAGGGCTCAAGTTTGACCGTAGCGTTAGTACCACATTGGCGAAGTGAACGATCTGGCGAAGACTGGAGTGTAGAGCCGGGGTATTTATACTGCAGGAACTTGATGAGTGGATGGGTCGCAGGTGTGCAGTAGGGGTGGGTGATAATCGTGTTTATAATCGTAATAGTCATTTTGTGGCAGATTTTCAAAATCGTTGATTTCGATTGTTATTTAGGCTACAAGAACGAGGAACGTCTAGAAGCGCCAGTTAGCAAAGCAACGCACAGTGTGAGTGTCTGTGTGTGTGTGTGTGTGTGTGTGTGTGTGTGTGCGCGCATCAGACGTAACATCACTTTCCTGCGAATGAATGGGCCAAAATACGTTAAATTCAAATAGCAAAAAGAACACCGCCAATCAAATACAACGTGCTTCACTCTCGAGTGACGCCTCCCGAGTGAATTCATTCATTCAGCCACAGTCAGCCACTGAAAGAATAGTGACAAGAGAGTAACCTACTAAG
Organism: Hoplostethus atlanticus; assembly: GCA_034670405.1. Lineage (NCBI taxonomy): Eukaryota > Metazoa > Chordata > Actinopteri > Trachichthyiformes > Trachichthyidae > Hoplostethus > Hoplostethus atlanticus. The sequence goes on along the minus strand of JAXDDX010000369.1, from coordinate 46,217 downwards.
AAAATGAGCGATATTGAAGATCAACCGAGTTTAGTGCCTAAGAAAGGCAGCACGTCTGTTGTGTGGTCTCACTTCGCTTACAAGGCAACCGACACAGAACAAAAACACAGGAGTGTTCTGCAAGTACTGCAATAAAGCAATCTCGACGGTGCAAGGGAACACATCGAACCTATTCCAACATTTGCGAGGCAACCACGCAAAGGATTACGAAGAATGCATGGCGAAAAAAAGACAGGCAGAGGCCACGAAACAAAGCAAAAGCACAGACGCGAAAAGACAGCCATCTATTGCCGACGCATTTACTAATTCCAACCCGTACCCAACTAACTCTACCCGGTGGAATGAAATCACAGATTCAATCAATCAATTCATTCCATATCGCGAAGGACATTAAATTATGCTTGACCAATGCATTGTACTGTAAGCTGTGTTGTGTTCGAATAACTGTGAATAACCCATTGGTTCTGTGTTATACTTACCATACACTAAGGTTCCACCTAGTGGCGATTTTATTTTGAATAAATTGTCAAAATTTTAAAATTTTGTTTTTTCTTTGTCATTATGGGGTATTGTGTGTAGATTGATGGCAAAACAAATTAATTTAATCCATTTTGTTAGTTTTCGATGAATGATGAAAACATAAAAACTTTTGAACAGTAGTGTATTTTACTTTTTTTTCCCCCAGCGGCAAATAATCATTGCATAATCATAATCGAGGTTTTTGGTCAAAATAATCGTGATTATTATTTTTGGCCAAACCGCCCACCACTAGTGTGCAGGTGGATTGGCGGCAGGAGTCTAACGGAGTGCCACGCCCCGACACAAACACCCAGACAGAGAGAGAGAACAAACAGGGGACCAACAAGAAACACCAGGAAGTGAAAAACAGCAGAAACACTTGGAATGAGGGAGAGGCACAGCCGGGACCATGACACAAAGCTGCTATACGTAAGATTGTTTAGGCTAATAAATATATTCCTTTAAATATCACGCTTTTAATCCCCTCATTTGGTAAATCTAGTGAGTGAATAAGATGATATGAGAGAATTCCAGGAACAGCAACAGCATCGTTTTTCTGACTTCTGTGGTGCTTCCATCCAACCGATCAGGTAGTGCTTGTTTTACCTCAACTAAAAAACAAAGTTTGACATATTAATTTCATTTTAAAAGCTAAGGCAGGACAAAACCAGCTCTCCCACTCTAGAGTTTTAGAGTTTACAGAAATCAATAGCACCAGTGATATTGATTTCTCTAGCAGTAAACTAAAACCTGACAGAAGACATTCTTCAATAAAACGTGTTGATAGACATGAAGCCAAATCTCCATCAAACAGCTTAGATTCATTCTTAATCAAGACTATGGTAAATTGATTGGTCCATTTAGAAATAGCATCATGACAGTAATCCAAGTCCCTGGTGGAGTCAGTCAGAGCATTTCCATAGAGAGACACTTTGCATCAGCAGCACCATGCTCCAGTGCTCTGGGAGAGTTTATAGTCCTGAGAGTTGAACACTTGATGACTGATAGCTGTCCTTCATGACAACAGAAGCCACAGAAATCCTCCTCATCAAAACATGACGTTGATCTCCATCCTCATCTGGACTCTCCTCTGCTGCTGCTTCACAGGTAAAGTCCAGAGAATCAAACTCCTCTCCTCTATGAACATCGTCCCTCTGAAATGAACAGGAGAAAACCATGACGGTGGTTTATGTTTTTATCTCTGTATCCTCAGAGTCCAGAGGCCAGATCACAGTGACTCAGCCTGGAGCAGTGAGATCTGCTGTGGGAGGCTCGGTCACCATCAGCTGTAAAACCAGTCAGAGCGTTTATAGCAACAACTACTTATCCTGGTACCATCAGAGAGATGGAGAAGCTCCTAAACTCCTGATTTATTCTGCTACAACCCGTCAGTCTGGAGTTCCAGATCGGTTTACAGGCAGTGGATCAGGGTCTGACTTCACTCTGACCATCAGTGGAGTCCAGGCTGAAGATACAGGAGTTTACTACTGTCAGAGTTTCCACTATCCCAATAGTCAGAATGTGTTCACACAGTGATAAAGCGTCGTACAAAAACCTCCCTCAGTCAGACTGAACAGAGACTGAACTGAAAGCTGCAGCTGGAACCTACTGCAGGGGCTGATACAGTTCACTGAGGATACACACACACACACACAACTTTGTTGGTGAGATGTTATGATGTTGTTCATAGTGTCCCTACCAGTTTACCTTATGAAGTTAAATCAACACACCTCCACCTCAACAAGCTCAAAGTTCCCCCAAATGAAGAGGACAGTTCCAGTGAAGAAGCCCAATCAGACACATTAAAAGCACAACAACATCTACCAAAGTAAGCTACCCTGATGCCAACCCCCAAACCACTGCTGAATGATCCAACAGCTTATCCATGCTGGTCCTGGAATATCTGGACTGTCAGGATCTCCTGTCAAACTCTCGGCCACACAGCACAACACAACAGATATATCCACTGGTTGATAGTCTTTATTTAACATTAAACATTAGTACACACACACTTCCAGACTGTCCAGGCTGAGGCCCTATAATAATATTAATTCAAAATTCCACATTTTAAGTCACTAGTCTGCAACACAGCAGCTCCTTCTGCACTAAAATTACAGACTTAGGCCATAGGCCCAATTTGAGAGAGAGAGAGAGAAAGAGAGATTTTTTTTTGATTTTTAAGAATACTTTATTTAGCTCACATGATTCTCAAAACAAACAATAAACAAAACTATTCAGTTCAACAATGCACAATTCAAAATCAAAGCACAATGATCATAAAAACACGGTGACAAGATCCTGATTCAGGAAAACAAAAGATTAACTAAAGACACGGCCAAAGATCAAGTCTTCATTCACTACAGAGCAGATTGCATCCGAGTAGCACCATTGATTTATAAAACCATCTAGGTCACTCATTGCTTTAAAAAACTTAAAATCAATCCAGACCCTGGCTCTTACTAGTGCAAGGAATAGCGGCACTACCTCCTGACCGGGTATGCTTTCTACTTTGCTCTTTCGGCTTTTGTAGATTGCCAGTTTTGCCTCCCCCACTATAAAATTGAGTAGTTGCCACTTTGACGCATTCACCCTTTTATAACCGGCTCTGAAAATAAAAGCCACTTTGGACCAAGTCTCATTAAAAAGATTAAAAACATCTTTTAAAATCTCAAATAAGACTGAGTCTTTTGCCCTTCCGCAGAAAGGACAATTGTCAGTGGTTTCTGGGTTAATCACAGAGATAAAAGCATTGACAGCAATAGCATCATGCAGGATTCTCCACTGGAGATCACATGACCTTTTCTTCGAAGGGCTTTTATATAAAACCCTCCACACTGGTTTAACACCACAATCTATTCCCAGTTTCTCTCTCCACACAGTGTCCATTCTTCCACTTAGCTTTCTTTTGTTTAACCCTGTAAGGCCCACTGTTGCAAAATTACAACATCAGTTTTAGCTATCCTAAAAATAAAATCGGCAATTGTTTTTTTTTAAAAGACCACATTTAGATAGTCAGTGGGTCCTATTGTTTAACCCTGCAATGCTATTGGATGGTAAATGTGTTTATAGGTCCGGCCATCAGGCCATGAACTCACACAACCTGCAAACTTTTCTTCAGACTCATCTCTTTGTTTTATTGGACTGGATTTGTCAAGATTCAAGTAAGTAAAATGCCTTAAATATTTTTTTTTATGATGATTACAATGTCTAGAACATGTAGATATTTAGTTATTGTGGAATACATTCATCAAATGTGATTTTGAGCATGTTATGTCTATGTTGTAATTCTACATACCTGGGTGAGGGTGGTAGTCAAAATAGCAGTTGCACCTTACACATTACATGGGGACATGGGGATGCTCGTTGCATTGTTCAGGGACAGGTGAGAATGTTCTGGAATGTGGGGATGTGAAGTGTTCCCTTTTAGTATGATAAGTAGAGAGCATAATAGGCTATCCAGACACTATTGTGTGAATTTGGTGGAATGTGAAAGTAAGATTAGGATACATTTGAATTGAAATTATTTAGCCTGGAGAATATATGCTCATATGTATTACTTACTTACGTACATATTTATTTATTTGTTTGTTTTACTTTTTCCATTTCAGAATGCCACCAGCAAAGAGAGGGTGCTCCAAAGGTATGCTGGGTTTTGTTTTTTTTTTGGGTGGGGTTTAGGGGGGGGGGGGGGGGGGGGTTTTGGGGGGTTTTTTGGGGTTTAAAAAAAAGGGTTTTTTTTTTTTGGGGGGAAAGGGGGGGGGTTTTTTTTTAAAAGAAATTTAAAAGAGGGGGGTTTTGAAAAGGGTTTTGGGTGGGTTTTTTGGTGGAAAGGATGAAAAAGTTTTTTGGGTTTTTGGGGGTTTTGAAAAAAAATTTTTTTGGGGGGTTTTTTTTTTTGGAAAATGGGAAGATTTTTGGGGGGGGTAATTTTTGTTTTGGGTGTTTTTTTTTAAATTTAAAGGGGGGGGGGGGGGTTAAATTTGGGGGGGGGGGGGTTTTGCAGTTGGGGGGAAAAGGGAAAATGGGGGAGGGGTTTTTTTAGTTGAAAGGGAGGCGGCTTAACATTTGGGAAATTTTGGTGGGGGGGGGGGGGGGTGAAATTTAAGGGGAATTGGGTAAGTTTTTTACTTTTGGGGAAATTTTTTTGTTTTTTTTACTTTTTCCCTTTTGGAAAAGGGGGGTGTTTTTTACGGTGCGGATTTTTTTTCCATCCAAAATAGAAGTGTTTTGTTGCCTATCATTAAAGGGAATTTTCCGTTTAAAAAAAATTTTTCTACCCCCATACTCCCGTAATTTTTTACATTACCCCAAAAAAACAACCACCCCCCTTTGGCATTTATTTTTTAAAAATTTCTCGTCCCAAACATTTTTTTGGTCTATTTTCCCCAAATCCTTTCCAACAACCCCAAAAAAATTTACCCTTAACCCCCCCACACCATCACCTCCTTATCAACCCCTCCCTCTAAAATAACCAAACCCTTTTTAAAAAAATACAACAACATTTCACACAAACACACCCCCATCCAAACAACCCAAAAACACCAAAAAAAAACCATCCAAAAAAAAACCCCCCCCAAAAACCAACAAACCAAACCCCAAAAAACCACAAACCAAAAAACCACCAAAACCCCCCCCCCCCCCAAAAAACCCCCCCCCAAAAAAAACCCAACACCAAACAAAAACCAACCACCCACCAAAAACCCCCCCCCCCACCCCCCCCCAAAAAACAAAAAAAAAAAAAAACCCCCCCCCCCCCCCCCAAAAAACCCCCCCCCCCAAACCCCCCCCCCCACCCCAAAAACCCTTTTTTTTTTTTTCCCCCCCCAAAAAATTTATAAAACAGAAATTCTGCCCCCAAAACTGGGCCAACGTTTGCAATTTACAACATGCCCCCTAAAAATTTTTACTAAAACATAAAAATTTAAAACCCTTTAATTTCGCATCAGACCCCCCTACAAAACATTAAAGGGGGGTGAAAAAAAATTTTGCTCATTTTTTTTTATTTTTGGGGTTTTACGGGTTAATGCTTTCACACAGAATGCATACAATATTTTTTCCAGTCACCATGTCAGGTCGGGATTTTCCACATTTTTTAGTCTCCAGCAAAACACCTGTAAGACCATCTAGGTCTAGAGAGAAGCCGACCTCAGGAAACGGGTCATCCTTGTCAGGAAACTCCTCTCCACTGCAGTACTCCCGCAGCAGTGCAAGCTCCCCTTCAGTTAGTCAACACGCCACAAATTTAACATGTTCCTGGTGTGGCGCATCGACCTCAGGCCTAGGTGAGATGCCACTGCTTCAGTGTTGTGTAGTCCAGGTCCTGCTATGTGCCGAAGTGTTAGAGTGCCCTTGTCACGTAGCCTGTGTGTGAGTCCTGGTGTGGTACTGTCCTGCACATCCAGTCTGGCTCCATATATGAGAGGTTCCTCCAGCAGCCAGTGCAGTGATGATGTAGGCTCCAGCTTCTCCCACTTGAACAAGGCCCAAGCTTTAAAAATTCCTTAATAAAAATGGGGTAATCCACGAGGTTCTAAAAACTTAAAATCCATTAAAAACAGAGCATAATCCAGACCCACACCCACTCCCTTCCTTAAAATGAAACTTGCTGCATGTCTCCATACAACATCAGTTGGGCCTGTAAGATACTTTTGTATGAATTGCAGTCTAAAAGTGGCTATTCTGCTTGCCAGATGTACCAGACCTTGCCCCCTCTCCTCCTTGGGCAGAAAAAGCACACTCTGAGGTACCCAATGTAATTTGTCCCAAAAAAAAAAGTTCACCAACATAGACTGTACCTTCTGTACTAATCCCATAGGTGGCTCCATACATGCTAGTCGGTGCCACAGTACAGAGGCTACCAGGTTATTGATGACCAGTATTCTTCCTCTAAAAGACATTTGTGTCAGACTTGGCACAAAAGCATGGACCCAAATGCACGACTCGAGACGGGGAGATAAAGTACAAGTCCGTTTATTCCAGCTAGGTTCGGTACACAGAAAGGCAGTCCGGATAAGGCAAAGGTAGCAGACAAGGGGCAGGCAAAAATCCAGGTCGAAGAAACAGGCAACGTCAAAAAAACAAAACTCACGAGGGAATGCAGGAAACAAAGGAAGGCTGGTACGTTTGTCACAGGGAACAAAGACGAACTGGCAACAGAACAGGGAAACACACCAACTAAATACTAACAGGGAGGGGAGACAATGAGGCACAGGTGCAACACATTTAGGGCGGGGCAGGTAATCACACAGGCGGGAAGCTTCGGGGAGGAAAGGAAGTAAAGTGACCTGAAACGAGACGACAAGTGAGTAACAAAATAAAACAGGAAACAAGACAAAACACAAGAGGAAAACGAAAAGGGAGTTAACGGGTCTGAGCAGGTGTGACAGTACCCCCCCCTCTAGGGCCGGCACCTGACGGCCCAGGCTGCGAGGGATGAAGGCGATGGAAATCCCGAATAAGATCAGGATCCACAATATTACAGGCAGAAACCCAGGACCGTTCCTCTGGACCATAACCCTCCCAATCGACCAGATACTGGAACCCACGGCCCCGACGGCGAACCGCCAGAAGCCGACGGACCGTGTAGACAGGACCACCGTCAACGACACGGGGGGGGGTGGGGGCCTGGAGGCGGGAACCAGCGGACTCTCTCGGGCAGGCTTGACTTGGCTCACATGGAAGGCGGGGTGGACTCTCATAGCCTTAGGCAATTTCAGTTGCACAGTCACTGGGTTAATGATCTTGGAAATAGGGAAAGGACCAACGAACCTGGGTGCGAGTTTCCTGGACTCCACTTTGAGGGGAAGATGTCTGGTGGATAGCCACACCTTCTGCCCACTCTGGTAACTAGGAGCCGGGACGCGACGACGGTCCGCCGCAGCCTTGTATCTTTCGGAGTTGCGTAGCAACGTGCGTCGGGCTCGATCCCAGGAACGTCGGCAGCGACGAACCAAAGCCAGTGCGGATGGTACACTGACCTCGCTCGCCAACGAGGGAAACAATGGTGGCTGGTAACCAAAAACACAATGAAAAGGGGACAGTCCAGTGGCGGAACAGGGCAATGAATTGTGTGCATACTCGACCCAGGTAAGTTGTTTGCTCCAGGTGGTGGGACTCTGGGAGACCAGACAGCGAAGAGACGTTTCCAACTCCTGGTTGAGACGCTCCGTCTGACCATTGGTCTGAGGGTGATGTCCGGAGGAGAGACTGACTGTGGTGCCCAGCAGCGAACAGAACGCCCGCCAGAACTGTGCCACGAACTGCGGGCCCCGATCAGACACCACATCCCTAGGGAAGCCATGAAGACGAAACACATTGTGCAGCATCGCCTCCGCCGTCTCCTTAGCAGAAGGCAGTTTAGGTAGGGGAACAAAATGAACCATCTTGGAAAATCTGTCCACCACCGTAACCACCGGTGGTGTAACCTTCAGAGACAGGCAGCCCGGTAACGAAATCCACAGAGATGTCTGACCAGGGCCTCCGCGGCACAGGAAGCGGGCGAAGAAGACCTGAAGGGGGTTGGTTGGAGACTTTACTGCTGGCACATACCGGACAGGCGGCAACATATTCCGACACCTCCCTCTCCATGGCCGGCCACCAAAACCGCTGCTGGATCACGAACATGGTGCGGCGGACTCCGGGATGGCAGGAGAATCTCGAGGTATGGGCCCAGTGGATAACCTGAGAACGAAGAGTGAGAGGGACAAACAACCGGTTCGGCGGGCAGCCATCCGGAACCTGACAGTCTCTTAAAGCCCCAATCACCTTGTTCTCGATATCCCAGGAGAAAGAGCCCATCAGGCAGGCGGGGGGAAGGATCGGAGCTGGGTTCTGGTCCGGAGTCGTGGAAGGAAAGATGCGGGAAAGAGCGTCCGGTTTACCGTTCTTCGATCCGGGTCTGTAAGACAGAGTGAAGTGAAAACGGTTGAAAAAGAGAGCCCACCTAGCCTGTCGAGAGTTGAGCCTCTTGGCAGACCGCAGATACTCCAGGTTCTTATGGTCCGTCCACACCAGAAATGGCTGTTCCGCCCCCTCCAGCCAGTGTCTCCACTCCTCCAATGCCACCTTAATGGCGAGCAGCTCCCGGTTACCAACGTCGCAATTCCTCTCAGCGCTGGACAGTTTACGGGAGAGGAATGCACAGGGATGCAGTCTGTTGTCCTTAGCCGAGCGTTGAGACAGAATAGCCCCCACGCCCACATCGGAAGCATCCACCTCCACCACAAATTGCAAGGCCGGGTTGGGGAGAGTGAGCACTGGAGCTGAGGTGAAGGTGGTCTTGAGTCTCTGGAAGGCGATTTCCGCCTTGTCCGTCCACTGGAAAGAGTTCTTGGGAGAGGTTAGGACATGGAGAGGAGCAGCCACGGAGCTGAAATTCCTCACAAATTTCCAATAGAAATTTGCAAAACCCAAAAAACGCTGCACCTCTTTACGAGATGTAGGAGTGGGCCAATCGACCACTGCACTGACCTTCACCGGATCCATCTGCACCCTCCCCTCCGTGAGGATGAAACCCAGGAAGGAAACCGTGGCCTGATGGAACTCACACTTTTCTGCTTTAACAAAAAGTTGGTGCTGGAGGAGACGCAGGAGAACCTTGCGGACATGCTGAACATGAGACTGCTCATCGGGGGAGAAAATCAAAATGTCATCCAGATAGACAAACACAAAGTCATTAAGCATGTCACGAAGGACATCATTCACAAGGGCCTGAAAAACAGCGGGGGCGTTAGTGAGGCCAAAAGGCATGACCCGATACTCATAGTGCCCACTAGGGGTATTAAAAGCAGTCTTCCATTCATCCCCCTCCCTTATTCTCACAAGGTGATAGGCATTTCTAAGGTCTAACTTGGTGAAAATCTTAGCCCCGTTCAGTTGTTCAAATGCCGATGAAATCAAAGGGAGGGGGGTACCTGTTCCGGATGGTGATCTCATTGAGACCACGGTAGTCAATGCAGGGTCGAAGAGACTTGTCCTTCTTGTCCACGAAAAAGAATCCCGCACCAGCGGGGGAAGACGACGGGCGAATAAGCCCGGCTGCCAACGACTCTTCCACATACCTCTTCATAGCGGCGGTCTCCGGAGCTGACAAGGAGTACAACCGCCCTTTAGGAAGAGAAGAACCCGGGCGAAGGTCGATGGCGCAATCATAAGGCCGATGGGGGGGGAAGCGAGGAGGCCCGAGACTTGCTGAATACCTCCTTGATGTCGTGGTAACAGGAAGGCACCTTGGAGAGATCCGGATAATCCGCCTCTGGGTCCCGGACCTCGGAGTCATCGTCAGCAGGAACGGACTGGATCTGGATAGGAGGAGAACCCGCCCCACAAGTCTGCACTCAATCCTTGCCCCAGGATAAAATCTGTCCCGACTGCCAGTCAATGTGGGGGTTGTGCAGGGTAAGCCAGGGATGACCCAGAATAAGAGGATGTTGAGGTGAGAGATATACATGAAAGTTAATCCTCTGAGTGGAGATCCGGAAACGTAAGGGTAAGGGACTGAGTGCGATGCGTGACCTTACAGATAAGGCGACCATCCAGGGCACAGGCTTCCAGGGGTCTCCAGAGGAGGAAGAGACGGAGCCCCAGTCTTTTAGCCAGAGCGGCATCGATGAGGTTCGCATCAGAACCAGAGTCCACCAAGACTGGGTGCTGGAGGGAGGACACAGGAGAGGTGAGAGTGACCTGAGGGTGTAAACGAGAGGGATTAGAGACAGTCACAGTACGGCTCACCAAAGCCCTCTTCCTCATTGGTGAGCCTGGGCTTTTAACGGGCAGTTAGAGATGAAGTGTCCTCCTTGTCCACAGTAGATGCAACGCCCCTCAGCCATTCTGCGTTGGCGCTCCTCTGGAGAAAGGCGGGTGCGACCTAGCTGCATAGGCTCCTCCGGGGCCACCGGGGTCGCTGGAGGAGTCGGAGAAGATCGCCGCCAGGAAGGAGCGATACGAGAAGAGCCCCTGCTGGCGAGGAGGGGAACGATTGAACCTGGCTCTGGACCTTTCCCTCTCCCGGTTACACAGCCGTATGTCAATCTTAATCGCCAAGGCGATTAAGGAGTCGAGGTCAGGAGGAAGATCCAAGGGAGCCAGCTGATCCTTGATCGGTTCCGAAAGACCCTCGAGGAAGGCGTCAAACAACGCAGTAGGATTCCAGGCGCTCTCTGCTGCCAACGTGCGGAACTCGATGGCGTAGTCCGCCACTCCGCCCCTCCCTTGTCTCAGCCTCACCAGCGCCCGTGCTGCCTCCCGTCCCGGGGTCGTGTGTTGGAAAACCTGGGTAAAAATCTTCACGAACTGAGGTAAGGATTGACAGGCAGTAGGGGACTCTCCCCATTCCGCTGTGGCCCAGGCTTCAGCCCTTCCCGTCAGGTGCGAAATAATAAAGGCTATCTTGGCTCGGTCAGAGGGGAAAGCCGCAGCCTGTAGTTCAAAATGCAGTTCACATTGCGTCAAAAAAGGTTTGCAGTCACCTGAATCACCGGAGAAGCGTGTGGGCTGAGAGAGGTGGAGAGGCCGCGAAGGACCCGAGGAGGAAGCAGCAGACGCTGCCGGCGCAGTAGGTGGAGATGCGGGAGCAGGCGGGGAGGGAGGAGACTGAAGCCTCTGCATCTGTTCCACCAACAGAGTAAGTTGCGACCCGAAAGCCACCATCATATTTTCCTGTCGTGTGTGCAGTTCCTTGAGCTCATGGCACACTAGGTTCAGCTTGTCCTCCTGTCGGAGTATCCGCTGGGAGGAAGCCTCGAGAGCTGCACGCACCGTATCTGGGTCGGCTAGGTCCATCTTTGGCCAGTTCGTCCTGTCAGACTTGGCACAAAAGCATGGACCCAAATGCACGACTCGAGACGGGGAGATAAAGTACAAGTCCGTTTATTCCAGCTAGGTTCGGTACACAGAAAGGCAGTCCGGATAAGGCAAAGGTAGCAGACAAGGGGCAGGCAAAAATCCAGGTCGAAGAAACAGGCAACGTCAAAAAAACAAAACTCACGAGGGAATGCAGGAAACAAAGGAAGGCTGGTACGTTTGTCACAGGGAACAAAGACGAACTGGCAACAGAACAGGGAAACACACCAACTAAATACTAACAGGGAGGGGAGACAATGAGGCACAGGTGCAACACATTTAGGGCGGGGCAGGTAATCACACAGGCGGGAAGCTTCGGGGAGGAAAGGAAGTAAAGTGACCTGAAACGAGACGACAAGTGAGTAACAAAATAAAACAGGAGACAAGACAAAACACAAGAGGAAAACGAAAAGGGAGTTAACGGGTCTGAGCAGGTGTGACAATTTGTGGCAGCAGCCATCTCCACTTTGCTAGCCTCCCCTCCATCTTCTCCACTACACCTTCCCAGTTCTGCTTGACTGTTGCTTCATCACCCAGATATACCCCCAAGTACCTCAAACCATTCTTTTTCCACACTAACCCTCCTGGTAATTTGGGAAGACCAGCAAGCCAGCTCCCAACTGCTAAAGCTTCATTTTTTCCCCAATTTACTCTAGCTGAAGATAATCTTCCAAATTCTTCAACAATTCCTTCCAATTCCTGAATTTCTTGCTGTTGCTTTATGAGAACAATAATATCGTCCGCATAGACTGATAAAATGACACTTGTGTTACAGTGAGGTAATCTCCATCCATCAATACGAGAATGTATTTTTGGTAACATGGGCTCAATGGACAGTGTGTAGAGCATCCCTGACATGGAACAACCCTGTCGAATGCCTCTGTTTACTTTAAAAGGTCTACTGAGTCCCCCATTATTTTTTAGCACACTCTCAATGTCCTGGTACAAAACCTTGATCATGGCAATAAGATTTGGGCTGAGACCAAAACTCTCCATAATTTTCCATAAGTAGAGGTGCTCAACCCTATCAAAAGCCTTTTCCTGGTCCAATGAAATAAAACCAGTATCTATGCCCAAAGAACCAGAGATTTCCAAAATATCTCAAATGAATGACACATTGTCATGAATGGACCTACCAGGCACACAGTACGCCTGGTCCTGATGGATGACTTGGTCCATTGCCTTCTTCAGCCTATTGGCCAGAGGCTTGGACAGCAGCTTGTAATCAGTGCACAGGAGAGACACAGGCCGCCAGTTTTTAATGTCTTGCAGGTCTCCTTTCTTGGGCAGCAGAGTCAACACGGCCCTTCTGCAACTCAGGGGTAAAACCATTTCTTTAAAACTTTCATTAAAAACCTCCAGTAAGTCTTTGCCCAACTCACTCCAAAACATTTTGTAGAGCTCCACTGGTAGTCCGTCGATACCGGGGGCCTTTCCCCCCTCCATGCTCTGCAACGCTGAGGACAGCTCTTCTAGGTTCAACGGCCCCCCCAGCTCCATGTTGGACTCCTGTGAGGTCTGGGGTAGGCCACTGCAAAAGGAGGAGAAAAGCTCCTCGTCCTCCACATACTCACTGGTGTATAGCTCATTGTAGAACTGCACTGCCCGTCTGCGTATGTCGCCAGGTTGTACAAGCTGCTGCCCTGTGGCAGAGCGTAGGGAGTGGATAAAGCTGCTCTGGCCATTTTTCTTCTCTAAACCAAAGAAGAACTTGGATGGTGTGTCCATCAGGCTTGCACTCTGAAACCGCGATCGGACCAACGCCCCCTGTGCTCTGGTGCCTAGCAGGTCTGAAAAAAATGCTTTTTTTGGATTTCAGGGCTTCAATATGCCCTCGATTTCCGGTGGCCTCTGCTAAACCTTCCAGTTCCACTATTTGAATCTCTAGATCATTCATAGATCTGGTAATGTCCCGTGTGACATTGAGAGTGTACTGCTGACAGAGTTGTCTAAGTTCCACCTTCCCACAGTCCCACCACTGCCTTAGTGAAGTAAAATCATGCTTTCTAGCTCTAAATGTTTTCCAAGCATCCTTAAAGGGGGGGGATTTTACTCATTTTGGGCTATTTAAAACTGTTTCCAGGGGTCTTAACAAGATGTTTTTGAAGTCGATATAAAAAAAAAATCTAAAAAATCAAACCAGCTTCTGTGGTGTGTGTTTCAGTCTCTCATTTTCTCCATTGTAAAGAACAGGCTGTTTTGAGGGCGTGGAGGTTGTATGTAATGAGCACTGCTCTGATTGGCCTGGCGGAGGCGGAGAGCAGAGCGCTCATGCTGCTCAAGGTAAACAAATAAGCTTGATGCAGAAATCTACCATAACCATGGCGGCCGCTCCAGAACCAACACTGAGACCGTACATGTTTGAGCCGGAGTCTGACCCAGAATGGGAAGAGGCAGCTGAGGCGGTTCCACTTAGTTTCTCAATGATAACAATTCTGTGTAATATTGTACTTTGTTTTGTGTATGTGGGTGTGTGAGCGACGCTCTCTGCTGTAGCCGGTCTGTTTATGGCTCATGTCCATAAGCTTATTGAATACAACTTGCAGACAAGCTAGGATTGACAATTTTGTTGAGCCAGTTAACCAATATATTATTGGATGCAACCTATTTGCATTCAAACAGCGCAGCCAAACAACCAAACGCGATTGTACTAATGGTGAGCCTGACACGTTTGGCAGACATAAAACAGACACTGGTCCCAACAAATAACTTTAAGATGAGTCCTGACTCCAACCAATAACTTTACTTTTACTTTACTTTTAATGACTCCAGCTTTAGTTTTCTTACTTCTTCCACGCCCAACAAGCCCGTGGCTAGCCCCGCTAGCTCGACAGCTAACCAGCAGTCGAATATACTAACCAGACTAATTTGTAAATTAAATCAAAACATGGTGACACTTACAGATTCCAAGTTTGCAGATGGGTCACGTACCTTATGAATTGCTCCATCTTTAAGCTTCAATTTAGATGCTAATCCTGCGTTGCTCAAGCAGTCCGAGGAGTGATCATCACACACAGAAAAAAATAGCTACCTGTAGCCAGGACGTTGCCGTTAAAAATAAAATTAATCCACTCTGTCCTGGCATTTTCGCGTGTTGGGAGACTGTGCAGGGATCTTGCTGCCTGCATCCTACAAAATAATAACTGGAGAGTTGATATATCGCCGTAGATATGTTGTTGTTTTAGCTTCACTGGTCGCAAAGTAATGGTGCATTCCAGTGTACTCGGAAAAAACGGCGTCCGACTGTGATATGCGCCGATTCTATTCACTAATGGCGCTGTAGTAGTTGATGTTGAGTTTAGATGCTTGTAACATTCTGAGACTTGCCATACAAACATGAGTTTGCTGCGGGCGATTATGTTTTCCCGAGCAGATGCACTGGAACACATTTAGATTGGAAGTTAGGAATACCGACTCGGAATAATCGATTTCCGAGTACAATGGAATGCATCATAAGCAACGGCTTGCGGCGCTGCCGAGAACTGCATTTTGGGACGAGGTAAATGGGATTGGTTGTTCACCTGGGCGTGGGCATGCTCTGAGAGGGATTGGATTATGTTAAGAAGTGCCCGTTATGACGTCTAAAGGGGCTACTTTCTGAAACGGCCTGTTTTTGGCCCGATTTGGCACCATTTTTGGAAAAAGGAAAATACAGAAAAAGGGGTTGACTTCCAGATTTCATATTTGACTTGGGTCAACGATAACCTGTGGAATAATCCGTTTTCCATAATATGACCCCTTTAAAATTACCATCACACAATAAAGCAGCATTAAAATGCCAGTAGGCGCTCTTTGGTCTGATATTGGCAATTAAAACTCTGCTAATAACCAGGGAGTCACTAAAACCAACAGGTAGTATTTTATACATTTTAAAAATGCTAAAATGATGCTTAAAACAATAAAACCTGTCTAGTCTAGCCAAAGAGAGTAAGTTGTCTCTGCTATGAGCCCAAGTATATTGTCTCTTGTCATTGTTCATTCTCCTCCAAATGTCAACTAAGATATGTGTCTTAGGTAGCCCATTCAAAACAAGCTTTGACGCAGCGTGAGGTTCCATGTGGTTCCTTATCCCAGTCTTGTTCTGTTTCTTACTCTGCCCTCCTGTCTCATTACTCTTTGTCCCATCCTGTTTCTGCCCTCCTGTCTCACTACTCTTTGTCCTAGCCTGTTTCTGCCCTCCTATCTCACTACTCTTTGTCCTAGCCTGTTTCTGCCCTACTGTCTATCCACTCTAATTTTAAATATTAAGTTCAGTTCCTCATCTCTTCTATGAGAGACAACGTACTCAAGCTGCGGCAATTTGCAGTCAGAGGGAACCTTTTTAATGGGCGACACAACTTTCCCATGCCTGGATAACTCTCTATGCAGAATTTTGTCCCCAATGAACGGAGGAACATTAGATAAGGTAACCCTTCTTGCCGGGAAGGAATAAAGGAATAGGAATAAAACCACCGCGCTGTTCATTCTGGCAGCGGACTTGATGCAACTATGCCCGACAACTTCCGCTACAGCTAAGCTGTTTTCTTCCACTGAACAAGGAAAGCCAGGGGATATTCAAGATTCAAGATTCTTTATTTGTCACATACACACACAGGGTGTGCAGTGAAATGAAAAGTGGCAATGCTCAACAGGAATGTGCAAAGGGCAACAACAGTACACAGTATTTACAATTAAAAAAAGCACAATATTTACAGTAAGAGCACTATTTAAAATGGTAAAGAAATATAAATAAAAATCTAGTAAAATATGAAAAATTTGTATATATGTAATATAAATTATGTGTAGTCGCTACCTAAGTGTGTGTGTGTGTGCATAAGAGGGGCAGTGTGTGGGTCTTGGTGGGGGCCCTGGTGAGGTCAGAGTTCACAGTCCTGATGGCCTGAGGAAAGAAACTTAGTCTCTCTGTTTTGGCAGCGTGACTGCGGAGGCGCTTGCCTGACCGCAGCAGCTGAAACAGTCCGTTGTTGGGGTGGTGAGGATCCTTCATGATCCTTCATGATCCTGCAGGCTCTGGTTCTGCACCTCCTGGTGTATAAGTCCTGCAGGGTGGGGAGTGTAGTTCCAATAGTGCGTTCAGCCGAACGCCCTCCTATCCTGAGCCGAGCTATTGCCAAACCAGGCAGTGACGCTTCCTGTCAGGATGCTCTCTACAGCTCCAGAGTAGAAGGACTGAAGGATCCTCCGAGAGACTCTGAATTTCCTCAGCTGCCTGAGGTGGTAAAGGCGCTGCCTATTTTCATGCCATGCTTCCTTGTTAGTTTAGTCAGGTCCATGACTGCAATAATCACGCCAACCAGCAAACGCTGGCGGACCACTAACCAGTGGCGGAACTAGAGTTTTATACATGGGGTGGCCAAGGCTACTTCACGGGGTCCATAGTCCATGACAGAAAATTAGTGTGTAACCCTAACCTGGCATCTAAGGAGCATGAATGAATCGTGTGGTCCACTAGGGTTACTTCACTAGAATTCTTTAACATACTATGAATAGCCAGTGTCTCCACGTCGGAACTGCAGCTCAATTTCTTTCACACACACACACACAGAGTACTGTACTCACATACTGGAGAGACTTGGGTCACTCTGTTTTCATGAATATATAATCTGGGTCTATAAGTGTTAAACATCCAAAATATTTTCAGAAAATAAAGCTCAAGCACCAAGGAGATAAGACAGCATTTGTGCGTGACATAATTTGCAGTTTATTTATGGAAGTAAATTTAAAAAATTAAAAAAGACTGAAATTTGACATACCAGGTATGACCAACTTGTCCAGATCCACCCAAGTCAAACAATATGTTTTTTTTCTGTCTGACTGAAAACAAGATATGCCTGCACAAACTATTATCAAGCAGAAATCGACTTGAAAAAGTATAGGTATATGGTAATATATATAATAATATATAATATATAATATATAATATATATGTGGCAGCTGGGAGGAGGGTGGGGTGAGGCTTAACTTGGATCCAGGGGAGAGTTGAGTCGGTGGACTGACTCTACCCTGGATCCGGGACCGGCTGCGGCCAATTAAGCCTGATTGCAGCCGGGCCCTTTTTAACCTGCGTGTGGATGTGGGACTGGGTGAGAGCGCCAGTGTGAGAGGCTGGCCGAGCGCATGAAAGTCGGCAGGAGACGGAGGCGTCTACGCGGACTATGTGTGGGAGAGAGACGAGCCAGCAGCAGCCGCGCCCAAGCGAGGTCCACGGCGGGGTTGCCGGGACGGAGGCGAGGGCACGAGACGGAGTGGGAGAGCGGGCGTCCAAGGTGGCGGCGACTTGCCAAGCTCCGCGGCCGGGTGCAGCCTGGAACGGCTGTCCAGTCGGGGTTGGGGCGGGACGCCCCTGGAAGCCCGGTGGACTGGACCAGCCTTGGTGCTCCGCGGCTGACCTGCCGAGAGGGAGGAGGCGCCTTCTTTTCCCAAGCCGGGCCGGGTTTATTGCTGTGATGTAATAAAACGGCCTGCTGGCCAGTTAAACTCTCCTCCTGCCTACGTCTCTGTCTGTCACAGACCCCGGTATTGTGGCGAGCCCGCCACATTTATAATACTTATATACTTATAAGGTATATAAGTATATGTCGCTCGTATAGGCTACTGTAACTTACGACACTGCACTGTATGGCGTGTTAGGCTAAATTGGGAACCGATGTCTCTTATCTGATTAACTCTGTTACGGAGCCAAATTGCCAATATGCATCTACACAGCAACTCAACTTTCGTAAAGGTTGTTCAGGAAACCTAAACCCGATGCTAAACCTTGAAACTTACTATGGTGCTTTTGCCGCAGGTTCCCCCAGCTCTGTCATCGCTGTGTGACTGTGAGCTGTGGAAAATATTCTCTTTCCTCGTCCTCGATTTGAAAAAAGGGCAAAACCCCCGGGTGTCAAAAAAAACGCTTCTTTCAAAAGAGGGAAATGAGATGCAATCACATAAAATGCCAGTGATCATGAATGGACACCCTTCGGCTCCGCCCTGCCCCTAACGCCCCAAAAAAACCCCAAACCCCCGTATTTACACATAAACCCACCCCCTGAAAGAAAAGATAGAAAAGATAGAAAACGTTATAGAAGCCATCACTCCGAAGAGATAATCACACTCACCTACCACACTCAAGCCCTCCGCAGAGAGAGGAGACAGAGAGAGAGGAGGGAAAAACCTACAAACAACCCAACCAACACAAACCTCACAACAACAGAGTCCAATGTGGGCGTTTAAAACCCTTTTAAATGTACCAAATGTTATAATGCTCTTTTGTTGAAAAAAAGCAAAAAAAAAAAAAGAGGAATAGATGAAAACAGTTAAAACCTGTCTGGAATAAATGGTTGTTCTATCCTGATGGGAGTGTGGGAGTGGTCTCTTCTAGGATGACAACGCCCTGAAACTTTATTAATAGTATCATTTAAATAAATGATATGTTCAGGACAGCTACACTTCACTGACTCTGTGTGTGTGTGTGTGTGTGTGTGTGTGTGTAAATTGAGTGTGTTTGCATATCTGTCCTGCCTCTCTGCTCCCCACCCGTTAAGAGGCCAGTGTTGATCAGTGGCTGTCCAGGCCTTTCAGACCCATTGACACGCCAGCAGCACAATGATGATGTCACAGATTCTACTGCTGGGCACCCTGGGGCTCCTTGTTCAGGGTGAGACTCTCTTCTGAAAACTTTGCTTCAGGATGCAACCAGGTTTACCACAATGATGTTCTGCTATGATGGAGAAACGCTCAAACAAGCAGCATTTACCTTCTTCCATCTATTCTCCATGTTAAAGAAATGATCCTCTTCTATTCTGATATTGATCACCTTTCTCCCAAACTGGGTTTGTTCAATAACCCTTTCCCCTTTTTGATCTTCCAGATTCATTAGGAGACATCATTTGACCCCGTCTCCGAATCTCAGTCTGTTGGTCCAACAGACGTTTATAGATGTAAAACCAGTACAGGTGTTAGTGCTCCTCAGCTGGTACCTTCAAAAAAAACCTGGGGAAAAATCCTAAAATCCGATTTATGATGCTACAACCCTCAGTTTGGGGGAAACCAGGTCGTTTTAGTGGGGTGGATAGGAAAAGACTTCCCCTTGACCTCGTGGAATCCAGGCTGAAAAATACAGGATTTTCTACGTCGCAGGGTAACAGCTACCGTTTTAAAAAGTGATACAACGTCGTACAAAAACCCCCTCAGCTGGAGAGGAACATCTGACTCAAAGTGCAGAAAACTAAAACTTAGAGGTTTGACCAAGAAGAATAATAATAGGGTTAAAAAAATTTTATTTTGAAAAAATTGCAATTTAAATCAATGAATTTATATATTTTTTTATTTTGAATCAATTAATGTATGTTTTATTATGTTGTTGAAACAGGATTTTAAAAGGATACCGTCTGTTACAAAATGAGAGACTGGCTCTAAAAGTCAAGTCAACACTTTTAAGTAAATACTTTTAATGCATCAAACAAATTTTTGATTGATCATAAAAAAAAGAACACTTAGCAATTTAAAATAAATATTATTTTTAATTGTTAATTTAAAAACATAATTTGAAAAAACAAATTTCTTTAAGAGTATCAAATTTCCATCAAATTAACTCAAACTCAAACTCTTTGCGGGAATAAATCAAATTTTCAATTTTTAACAAAAATGCAAATTATGCAAGATAAATAGTTAAAAAATAAATTTATTTCCAGTTCCATTTTAACAACACATGGAGAAGGACTAATTTCATGTATTTTTTAAAAGCACAAGAAAACCAAGAAAGTAGATTATTTTCTCATCATTTTTAATAAGCACATAGCTCAAGCCCACGTTATGTATCCTCCACCCCCTGCTATAACTCATATAGAGCAGGGAAAAAGGACTGATGTGAAGGGCACCATGTAGCACGAGTTCTTGTTCGTTAAAATGGGGCCCCTTTTATCTCCCACCTACTCCCACTAGCTTTAGGACCCCATGGGAAACAGAGTCACTGTCATGTTGCACTAACAGAGTTACTGCATGTGGACCCCTGATTACATATCCCACCATTTATTTCTCCAAAATCACAGTAATTATACAATTCTAGTCTCCTTCCTGAGAAAGCTTTTTTTTTTGGATTTACTGGAACCACTGTTTGCATTAAGAAGCATCATAAGAATTGTTATTTTATAATGATATCCCTGGAAACAATGATTTGGTGAAAACTTTTATTTTCTTAACATACAGGAACACGCATTACTTTTTTAGAAGAAACATTACTATTTAATGGAAAGATTTGGAGAGAAGAGAGAGAGAGAGAGACTACGTCTGAGTGCAACTGGAGCAGTAGCAGAGTAAAACCAGTAGTAGAAGTCCCAGTGAGTCAGGTCAGGACTGGGAACACTGGTCTCTCCTCAGAGTCTCTGATAGCGGAGACTGGGAGCCCTGGGTGGCCTCACAGGTCACAGAGCCCACCTTCTCCCACTGGTCTGCAGGGAGCCTCAGGGTGCTGCTCCAGCTGTAGTGGCCGTCCTTCTCCAGCACCCCGGGGCTCCTGCTCACCTCCAAGCTGCTGCTGCTGCCGTCCACCTTCCAGGCCAGCCTCCAGTCTGAGGGGAAGCCCTTGTTGGCCAGGCACATGAGCGTGGCCATCCCCTGCTGCACCTCCAGGTTGGAGGGAGGCAGCACCGTCAGGGTGGGAGGGACATCACCTAGGAGACACCAATTAGCTTAGAGGACAGGAAGCCTACAGGTGTCAATCAATCACCAGCAGTTGGACTCATTTACTGTGTGAGAGTCCATTTTCCCCTTTAAGGAGTTTCTGTCAGATGGTTTTCATGCTCCACCAGTCACTCACTCACACATTGTTTCACTTCCCTTTAAGAAGCCTCTCATGCATATCAATTATCAAGAACATAAACTATCAATACATTATCAAATTGCATTTCTTTCAGCTATTATGTGACAAAAGTTTCATTCATGCACAAAGTATTAATACACACTAAGACATTGACTGTGTTGAAGAAAACAGTAAAATGTAACAGTGAGATCTTCTGAAAGACAGTATTAGTCAAAATAAGACTCCCTCAAATGGTGTTAATTAAAAACAAATATTAAATAATGAATGGAAACAGTAAATTATCACAACCTTTTAAACAATTTAAACATTTGAGTTAAAAGGATCAGAGAATTGTATAGCTTGTATCGCTACTCTCTCTTTAATAGTTTTAATTTACTCAGCATTTAGATTGTAGAAAAGCAATTTCGACCTAAACAAAAACCCAATATACAATAAATATTTTTCCTTCATTTTTTCTGCAGATGAAGCTGTTGACTTTTCACAGTATGTCTAGAATGTGTAAAGAAAAGTATCTTAGAGCAGCTGTAAGTTAGACTCCATGGTTAAGGAGAGAAACAGACAATAAGAAAAGAGACTGTAAGTGATGGAAATCAACACAATACATATTTATATCTACTGTTAACATTCAGACACAGGAATAAAAGCGTTAATACATGATATGGTATTATTTTGAATAAACTTACTTCCAACATCCAGTCTGGTGCCTCCACCAAAAGTGAACCACAGTGATACAAACTCATTGAGCCGCCGTACAAAAACCTCTCAGTCTAGAGAGACACGACTCTCTCACTTTGTCAGAGCAAACTAAAACTACAAGCCCTCAAGTTGCAACGTTAAACTAATAGGTAGGAATACATGCTTTCTCCTCTGGCCCAAGGACTTATAATAATTAAGATTATACTTAGATTGGTCATATGGACTCCACTGATTAAAGTAAAGTGTCCTTTCACTGGAGAATGAAAACTGTTGTTTAAAAAATATATATCTACATGGAAAATCAAATGTAACTTTCTAAAGTACATTGAAGTAATGGATTTGTAAAAACATTAGATAGGTGAACTTACTTCCAACATCCAGTCTGGTGCCTCCACCAAAAGTCAACCACAGTGATACAAACTCATTGAGCCGCCGTACAAAAACCTCTCAGTCTAGAGAGACACGACTCTCTCACTTTGAAAAGAACAAACTCACCAAAATCAATCAATTTGACATAAAAACCAGCTACAGTACTAAACTGCACTTAAAATTGAGGAGTTTAATATTGAATTATACACCTACATTTTTCTATATACAAACAGTGTACATACGTGGCCAAAAGTTTTGAGAATGACACAAATATTGGTTTTCACAAAGTTTGCTGCTTCAGTGTTTTTAGATCTTTTTGTCAGATATTACTATGGTATACTGAAGTATACTTACAAGCATTTCATAAGTGTCAAAGGCTTTTATTGACAATTACATTGAGTTTATGCAAAGAGTCAATATTTGCAGTGTTGACCCTTCTTTTTCAAGACCTCTGCAATTCGCCCTGGCATGCTGTCAATCAACTTCTGGGCCACATCCTGACTGATGGCAGCCCATTCTTGCATAATCAATGCTTGGAGTTTGTCAGAATTTGTGGGTTTTTGTTTGTCCACCCGCCTCTTGAGGATTGACCACAAGTTCTCAATGGGATTAAGGTCTGGGGAGTTTCCTGGCCATGGACCCAAAATTTCGATGTTTTGTTCCCGAGCCACTTAGTTATCACTTTTGCCTTATGGCAAGGTGCTCCATCATGCTGGAAAAGGCATTGATCGTCACCAAACTGTTCTTGGATGGTTGGGAGAAGTTGCTCTCGGAGGATGTTTTGGTACCATTCTTTATTCATGGCTGTGTTCTTAGGCAAAATTGTGAGTGAGCCCACTCCCTTGTCTGAGAAGCAACCCCACACATGAATGGTCTCAGGATGCTTTACTGTTGGCATGACACAGGACTGATGGTAGCGCTCACCTTTTCTTCTCCGGACAAGCTTTTTTCCGGATGCCCCAAACAATCGGAAAGGGGATTCATCAGAGAAAATTGGACTTTACCACCAGTCCTCAGGCAGTTCCAATCCTGTACCTCTTTTGCAGAATTATCAGTCTGTCCCTGATGTTTTTTCCGGAGAGATAGTGGCCTTCTTTGTGCCCTTCTGACACCAGGCCATCCTCCAAAAAGTCTTCGCGATCACTGTTGCGTGTCAGATGGCACTCACACCTGCCTGCTGCCATTACTGAGCAAGCTCTGCACTGGTGTTGCCCGATCCCTGCAGCTGAATCAACTTTAGGAGACGGTCCTGGCGCTTGCTGGACTTTCTTGGGAGCCCTGAAGCCTTCTTCATAAACATTGAACCTCTCTCCTTGAAAGTTCTTGATGTATACGATTTAACATGGTTGATTTTAGGTGCAATTACTAGCAGCAATATCCTTGCTGTGAAGCTCACTGACATGTAGATGGTCCTTTTGGGCAGGCTGAACTGGCAGTGGAAATGTTTTTTGTGGGGATTCAAGTTCATTTTCAATGGCCAAAGAGGGACTTTGCAATTCATCTGATCACTCTTCATAACATTCTGGAGTATATGCAAATTGCCATCATAAAAACTGAGGCAGCAGACTTTGTGAAAATTAATATTTGTGTCATTCTCAAAACTTCTGGCCACTACTGTATATAAAAACTTTATTTATATATAGCACTTAGCACAAAACAGAGTTTCAAAGTGCTTCACAGATAGATACTTTATTGATCCCCGGGGGGGGAAATTGTGGGGTTGTAACAGCATAACAGTAACACCAAAAACAGAATGTTCAAAATACAAAGGCCTAAATACTAAATACTCCAATACTAGATGACATAGAACCAGGATGTACAGCGGATGGATGGTATGTTTACATATATACAAGTAATAAGACTGGGAAGAGCAGCTTTGTGAATGAATGGATGGTACATATATACAGAGTTAATGAATGGTAATGGATGGATGTGAAAGGGAATGAATAAAGTGCAGGGTGATAAGTGATAAGTGGTGAGGAGGAACACAGTCCTCAGTTGAGCTGTAGAGGGGGAGGGGAGGCGGTAAAAAGTCTGATGGTGGCCGGAAGGAAAGACTTCCTGTAGCGCTCTCTGTCACACTGTGGTGGGATCAGTCTATGGCTGAATAAGCTCCGCTGCTTCATAACCATGGCATGGAGGGGTGGGAGACATTATCCATGATGGCCAGCAGTTTGACCAGCATCCTTCTCTCTACCACCTCCTCCAGGTAGCACACCATCTCCACATCCATCCCCCGGATGGAGACTGGAGTCGGCTAGGGACCTAGTCCTCCTCAAGTCCACAACCATCTCCTTTGTTTTGGTGACGTTGAGCTGTAGGTGGTTCTGCTCACACCACAACACAAAGTCCTCCAGGCCTCTGTACTCCTCCTCCTGTCCTCTCCCTGAAGCACCCCACTATTGCAGAGTCGTCTGAGTACTTCTGCAAATGGGATGTTTCAGAGTTGTACCTGAAGTCCGATGTGTAGGGGGTGAACAGGAAGTGGGACAGGACAGACCCCTGTGTTCTCACTGCCTGATCTGACACACAGCTCCGTAGCCGCACAAATTGTGGTCTGCCAGTCAGGTAGTCAGTCACCCTGGAAACCAAGGGTACTTCCACCTGCATCCTCCTCATCTTCTCACCCAGCAGCAGGGGCTGTATGGTGTTGAAGGTACTCGAGAAGTCAAAGAACATGACCCCTCACAGTGCTTCCTGCTTTGTCCAGGTGAGAGTAGGCCCTTTGCAGCAGGTAGATGATTGCAAACTCACAGCCTCTGCAGGGGGTCCAGTGATGTACTCACCAGGGGTCTGAGGTGAGAGATGACTAGCCTTTCCATGGTCTTCATAATGTGGGATGTTAGTGTAACATGGGGGAAATGCAGGAATCTTTGAGTGGTTTAAAAATCATCAATCATTAGTGTTTATTACAGGCTCTGTATAGATTACATTACATTATATTACATTTTTCCGCTTTTATGACTTATTTTTTAAACTTTGCACAACGTTGCACTTTGAAGCAGCTGTGCTTCCATGAATGTATAGGACCTATACTACAATAAAGAGCAATCCAATCTAATCTACAGAGAGGCGCGATCCGTTTGACGGCGAACTAATTCAACCTAGCCCTAAGCCCAAAATAACATAAATTAGGCCTACGTGAAAAAATAATAACCTATGTCTACCCGGTAGAACGGGGACTACGGTCCCTCTGGCTCATAGCCAGAATCAGACGAACACTCCTCCTCGCTCCAGTCCACATCGCTCAAGTCTGAGACTTCTCCACTCCAATAAGTGTTTGATTATAGCAATAAGTACAAACAACAACGTATCTTCAAACACCTGACTGATATCAAACATATCTTGGGCAGTACAGCTCTATGACTTCCGCGACAGTCTTCGACTGGACTCCGCCCCCTGTGCTACTCCCTCAAAGGTCCCACTGGGAAACACGTACTGCAACGTCCACCAACAGATTCCCCTTCACCCAGTTCATGAAACAATGCCAAAGTCTCTTCTACATTAAGGTCGAATCCCATTTCTCATTTTCACCCCTACGGCTCGTTTTCGAGTGCCCCTCGCCCTTTGGCTTGGCCCTCGGAACAGAGTTACAAGGGGTAGTGGTTGAAATCTCTCCCTATGAAATGGGACAACCCTTCAAGACGTCATCGATGACGTTTACGTAAACAGACGCGACAAGTATGTTATCGGACATTACTATGGCAATAATGGTATTATCACAGTGACATTTGCCATTCATCTGATGGAGATAGAAAAGCATGGACGCTCACGATTCGTTCACAACTTATACGTTTCACGCTACTAATCGATCAAACAAGTCATCAAATAAAAAAGACCACCGCTTCATTACCGGGCCACTTCTTGACAGAATAGCGTTAGCGGTGCTCTGTAGGCTAGCAAGCCGTGCTCCTACCGTTACCCTGCCAGTCTGCACTGGTATTAGAGGAGCCATAACAAGTGCAGCAACTTCGCTGCTGGACTTTAGTTATATTTCGGGCGTCATATGCCATCAAAGGGGGGAAATGCGACATGGAAATATGTCAAAATGCGGGACTGTCATGCACAAATCAGCCTAAAAACAATGTTGTAACGTTAACTAGCGAGGTAGAGACATCGGCATACTAGCGATTTTTTGTTATGCTTGTTATAAAAAAAAAGGTCTATAATACATTGAAACGTCTGTTTCGTCTGATAGGCTACAGAGAAATGCATTTGTGAATCTAACCACGTCAGGTAACTCTCAAAAATCCACACACAAATGTAACGAGGTTCACAACTCGTCTGGAGGTTTCTAAATGCAGATTCGACAATCTGTATATAAATGTAACAACATTTAAATATGTTTTAGATTAACACTGCAGCTGTTTTTAACTAAGTATATTTGTGGATTTGTTTTACATTTATATAAAACGAGACGTATTAGTGTGTGCATCTGAAACAGACATTTGTGAACACTAATTTATTTGTGAACCTTCTGTCATGTATATATATATTTTTTACATTTATATGAAACGATACACATTTGTGTGTGCATTGAAAAATATATTTGTGAACAGAGACATTTATATATAAATCGCAAAATATATTTGTGAATCGTGTTGTATTCATTTGTGACTTATGAGAGTTAACTGACTCCACAGTTTTCCTTGATCCCAGGTTTTGTGATACGGTATGCGGTGCCTGGATTGGTGCGTAAAAGTGCTTTGGAGCGCCGTGGGCGCAATCCCGGTTCTTTTGTCCCTTTGTTTACTGTGGCGGTAAACATTTGTTTGCTCGTGGATGAGCGTATGTTGTGACTGGGGGAAACGGCACAGTGCAATTTGGGCTGGTGGAACAGGGTAAGTTGGACGATCTGTGTGGAGGTTTTGGCATGGCTTGGTTTGGAATATAGGTTTGTAGATTATTTACCTTGGGCTTGGTGGGAAGAGTTCTAGTCCTAGTGGTGGCTTATGCTGGTAACAGGTGAGCCAGGTGACAGGTGTGGGTTCCCGTGTGTGTGTGTGTGTTAAATTGGAAAATGGCTGAAAGGCGTTTATGGCTGCTCCGTCTGAGGAGGCTTTAGAAAAGTGCACAAAACAGCAGTTTGCTTAAAATCGCGGCGCATTATTCAGTAGTTGTGGGGGAATAAACCTCTCAAAAAAGAAATTAAAGTAGCTTTGAAATCAAAACTAGTCGAAATGGGAGTTATGACAACAGACATAGAAGAGCTTTCTCCAGTCGCTACATCTGCTCAGACGCAGGGTTTGACTTTTGAACAACAAAAGAGCTT
This sequence comes from Hoplostethus atlanticus, assembly GCA_034670405.1. Lineage (NCBI taxonomy): Eukaryota > Metazoa > Chordata > Actinopteri > Trachichthyiformes > Trachichthyidae > Hoplostethus > Hoplostethus atlanticus. The sequence continues at coordinate 18,720 of JAXDDX010000369.1, read as the reverse complement.
CTCTGATTCAGATGGAGCTCGAGAAGCGTAAACATGAATTGGAAGTTAAAAAACAAATTGAGGTGGAGATGATTCGCAGCAAACAGAAAAAGCAAAGTTAGATCTGGAGGAATATGGCTATCTCTAGGTAAAGATGGCAAGTGGTCCGGTGAGGATCAGGGTGAGCGAGTGCCTGTATCTGTGTGGTCCTTGACATTAATATTTGCGGTTGTTGCACACTTAATGAGAGGGACCCAATGTTTTTTTCAGCTGTAGAGCGTGTCGCCCAAAGACGGACTGGCTCTAATGTCAGTGCGTTCTCACGGAAACGGGGAAGTTTATCTTTTGGAAGATGCTCAGTACGACTGGAAAAAGGCGGGCATAAATGGTTTGATTTAGGTGCAATACTAGCAGCAATATCCTTGCCGTGTAAGCTCCTCCATGACATGTCACTGTCATCTTTGTTGGACAGGGCTGAAATGCCAGTGGAAATGTTTTTTGTGGGCTTAAGTTCATTTTCATGGCAAAGAGGGATTTTGCAATTCAAATCTGATCCTCTTATACTTTTTGGAGTATATGCCAATTGCCATCATAAAAACTGAGGCAGCCTGACTTTGTGAAAAATATATTTGTGTCATTCTCAAATTTCTGGCCATAAATGTATATAAAAACTTTATTTATAAATAGCACTTAGCACAAAACAGAGTTTCAAAGTGCTTCACAGATAGATACTTTATTGGATACCCGGGGGGGAAAATTGTGGGGTTGTAAACAGCATAACAGTAACACCACAAAACAGAATGTTCAAAATACAAAGGGCCTAAATATACTAAATACTCAATATAGATGACATAGTTACAGGGATGACAGCGGTGGATGGTATGGTTTACATATTTACAAGTAATAAGACTGGGAAGGGCAGCTTGTGAATGAATGGATGGTAACATATATACAGAGTTATTGAATGGTAAAGGATGGATGTGAAAGGGATTGAATAAAGTGTAGGGAGATAAGTGATATAGTGGTGAGGAGGAACACAGTCCTTCAGTGTGCTGTAGAGGGGGAGGGCGGAGGCGGTAAAAAAGTCTGATGGTGGCGGAAGAAAGACTTCCTGTAGCCGCATCTTGTCACACTGTGGTTGGGATCCAGTCTATGGCTGATAAGCTACGCTGCCTTCCATAAACAATGGCAGGGAGGGGTGGGAGAACATTATCCAATGATGGGCAAGCAGTTTTGAACTTCAGCATCTTCTCTCTACCACCTCCTCCAGGTAGCACACCAATCTCACATCAATCACCCGGATGGAGACTGAGTCGGCTAGGAACCTAGTCCTCTCAAAGTCCACAACATCTCCTTCTTGTTTTGGTGAGGTTGAGTGTAGGTTGTTGGTTTGTCACACCACCACACAAGTCCCTCCAGGCTCTGTACTCCTCCTCTGTCTCCACGAAGACCCCACTTTGCAGAGTCGTCGCGTACTTATGCAATGATGTTTAGAGGTTGTACCTGAAGTCCGATGTGTTAGGGGGTGAACCAGGAAGGTGGACAGGACAGACCCCTGTGTTATCCACTTGCCTGATTCTGAGCACACGTCCGTTAGAGCACAAATTGTGGTCTGCATGTTCAGGTAGTCAGTCACCCTGGAAACCAAGGGGTACTTACACCTGCATCCTCTCATTTCTCACCAGCAGCATGGGCTGTTGGATGTTGAAGGATCAGAGGAGGAAGTAAAGAACATGACTCCTCACAGTGGCTTCCTGCTTTGTCCAGGTGAGAGTAGGCCCTTTGCAGCAGGTAGTGATTGCAAATCCACTGCCTCGCAGGGGGTCCTAGTGATGTATCTCAACAGGGGTCTGATGGTGAGAATGACTCGCCTTTCCATGGTTCCATTCATAATGTGGGATGTTAGTGTAACATGGGGGGAAATGCAAGGAATCTTTGGAGTGAGTCTAAAAAATCATCAATCATTAGTGTTTATTACAGGCTCTGTATAGATTACATTACATTATTTTTCTTTTTCCGCTTTTATCGACTTATTTTTTCAAAATTTGCAAACGTTGCACTTCTACTTTGAAGCAGCTGTGCTTCCATGAATGTATGAGGGACCTATACTACATTAAAGAGCAATCCTCAATCTAAATCCTACTGAGAGGCGCGAATTCCGTTTGACGGCGAACTAATTTAAACTAGCCCTAAAACCAAAAATAACATAATATTTGGCCTACGTGGAAAAATAATAACCTTATGTCTACCCGGTTAGAAACGGGGAATACGGTCTTGGCTCCTAAAGGCCAGAATAGAGACACTCTCCTCGCTCCAGTCACACATCGCTCAGTCTGAGACTTCTCCACTCCAATAAGTGTTTGATGATAGAAATAAGTACAAAACAAAACGTTTCTTCAAACACTGATCTGATATCAAACATATCTTGGGCACGTACAGCCTCTATGGATTCCGCGGACAGTCTTCGACTGGACTAGCCCCCTGTGCTACTTCTCAAAGGTCCCACTGGGAAACCACGTACTGCAACGTCCACTCAACAGGATTCCATTCACCAGTTAATTGAACATGCTCAAAGTTCTTCCTACATTAAGTCGATTCCCAATTTCTCATTTTTCACCCCTAGCTCGTTTTCGAGTGCCCCTCGCCTTTGGCTGGGCACCTCGGAATACAGAGTTACAAGGCGGGTAGTGGTTGAAATCTCTCCACCTATGAAATGGGGAAACCCTCATGAGTCATCGATGACGTTTACGTAAACAGACGCACGACAAGTATGTCTATCGGACATTACTATGGCAAAACATGAGTATTATCACCAGTGACATTTGCCATATCATTGAATGGAAGATAGAAAAGCATGGAGCTCACGATTCGTTCACACCTTATAGTTTACGACTAATCGAATCAAACAAAGTCATCACAATAAAAAAAGAACCACTGCTTTCATTACCTGTCCACTTCATGAGCAAGAATAGCGTAGCGGTGCTACTGTTAGGCTATGTATAAGCCGTGCTCCTACCGTTAACAGCACAGGTCTGCAATGTTATTAGAGGAGCAACGTAACAAGTGCAGCAACTTCGCTGCTGGACTGTAGTTATATTTCCGGGCGTCATATGCCATCAAAAGGGTGGAGAAATGCGACATGGAGAATATGTCAAAATGCGGGACTGTCATGCTCACAAATCAGCATATAAACACATGTTTGTAACGTTAACTAGCGAGGATAGAGAAATCGGACATACTTGCGATTTTTTGTTTAGCTTGTTATAAAACAAAAAGGGTCTATAATTACATGTGAAACGTTGTTTCTGCTCTGATAGGCTACAGTAGAAATGCATTTGTGAATATCTAAACCGTCTAGTACATCTCAAATCCACACACAAAGGTTAACGAGGTTCACAATGTCTGGAGGGTTTTCTAAATGCAGATTGACAAATTGTATATCACATGTAAACAACATTTAAAATATTTTTAGGATTAACACTGCAGAAGTTTTTAAACTAAGTATAAAATCGTTTGTGGATTTGTTTTAACATTTATATAAACGGTCGTATTAGTGTGTGCCTCATCTGAACAGGACATTTGTGAACACTTATTTATTTTGTGAACCTTCTGCATGTATTTTAATATATATTTTTTAATTTATATGAAACGATACACATTTGTGTGTGTCATTGAAGAAATATATTTAGTGAAAGAGGGACATTTATCTTCAAAATCGCAAATTTATTTGTGATTCGTGTTATGTATCATTTGTGGACTTATGAGAGTTAACTGACTCCACAGTTCTTCCTTGATCCAGGTTTTGTGATACGGCTTATACAGGTGCGGATTGAGTGCGTAAAAGTGTTTTGGAGCGCGTGGCGCAATCCGGTTCTTTTGTCCCTTTGTTTACTGTGGCGGTTTAACATTGTTTGCTCGTGGATGAGCTTTATGTTGGGACTGGGGGGGTAAACGGACACATTGCAATTTGGGATGGTGAACTGGGTAAGTGGGACGTTCTGTGTGGAGGTTTTGGATGGCTTGGTCTTGAATATTGGTTTGTACGAATATTTACCTTGGGACTTGGTGGGAAGGTTGCTAGTCATAGTGGTGTAGGCCTTATGGGGTAAAAAGTGGGCCAGGTGACAGGTGTGGGGTTCCGTGTGAGTGTGTTGTTGTGTGTATGTGTTAAAATTTGGAATGGCTGAAAGGCGTTTCTGGCTGCTACGTCTGAGGATGGCTTTAGAAACGTGCTACAAAACAGCAGTTGCTTAATTCGCGGGATTATTCAGTAGTTGTTGGGGGGAAAAAAATCTCTTCAACAAAAGAAAATAAAAGCTAGCTTTGAAATCAAAGAACTAGTCGAAATGGGAGTTACTGAAACAGAACATAGAAGAGCTTATCTCTGAGCTAACATTGCTCAGACGCTGGGTTTGACTTTAGTGAACAACAAAAAGAGCTTCTTTGATTCTGATGGAGCAAGTGAAGGGAAGACATGAAATTGGAAGTTAAAAAAACAATTGAGGTGGAGATGGATTCGCCAGCAAACAGAAAAAGCCAAGGCTAGATTGGAGGTATATCGGCTATTCTAGGTAAAGATGGCAAGTGGTCCGAGTGAGGATTCAGGGTGAAGCGATTGTGCCTGTTCTGGTGTGCGTCCTTTGACATTAATTAATTTGATTTTGGAGGTTTTGTCTGCACACCACTTTAAGAGAGGACCCCAGATGTTTTTTTATGTGTTATTGAGGTGTCGCAAAGTAGGACTGGACCTGACAGCGGATGCGCTCTATTGTCTCCAGTGCGTTCTCCGGGAAAGTACTTATTCGAGTTTGGAAAGATGGGCTCTAGCTACGTCTAAAATAATGTCTGCATGTGCTTAAAGCTTATGAATTGTTGAGAGGGTATCGCCAGAGTTTCAGGTTGGGAGAAAGAGAAACGGACAAACGTATGTTTGAATTTGCTTGAGGATTTAAGACCCATTTGGACGCTGGTTAATGCGTTGAGATTACACTATTGCAGGAACTTGTGTGATTTGGTTGTTTTTGGAGCAGGTTAAAAATGTGCTTCCAGGTCGATCGCAACATTACATTAGACGAGAAAAAGGTCCACACTGCTGCTGAAGGCTGCTGTGTCAGTCAGAATATAGTGTTACTCCATGAGGGCAGTTTCTAGAGAGCACGCGTTAGAGCGCGATAAATTTGGCTGCTGGATGAGGTAATAATTCTGCCGGGTGCTTCATTTGATTCAGATGCATCCATGGAAAGCTGCTTCAATATAAGTCTGACCCAAAACACGAGGGGCAACATTGACTATAGTAAACGTGAACAAACTACTGTCACGAGTAGAGGCCATTGGACAGATGTATTGTCCTGTGGTACACAAATAGAAATAAGGGAGGCAGGTAAAGAATCATGTTTAAGCTGTTGCGGCTGCTGCATAGCTGTTGCGAGAAACTGGCCGTGTTTCTGAGGGCTTACCTTCTATTCTGCGACCTGATGTTTTGGAACTAATGCCGTATGACCTCATTTATTAGAAGGTGGTTATTGTGTCAATGGTTGGAATGACGCAAGTGGTCCCGATAACAAGCCTGAGGATACGGTGGTGCATATACAGGACTCCTTATATAGTGGACTTCAGTGTTGCTTTTATCGGTATCGGAGACTGGACACCGGTGACCGTATCCTCAAGTGGGGATGGGGTTAACCATCTTTGCCTATACCCTATTGACATCATCCAGGTTTCCAATAATGTGATGTCTTAATGACACAGGATCAGGAGAAAAGACTTTCCTGCCTCACATTGTTTTTGTTATTGGGTATTTATTTATTTATTCATATACACGTATTTATTATTTTGCTTTCTTTCTGAAGTCAACTTAAAAAAGCTCTTTTCCCTTTGACCTCAAGAGCTGACATAGCTAATGTGTTTATCTTTTGTATTAACACACTTGGAGGAAATTTACAGCATTGTCTGTCATTACCAATATGAAGCTCATACTGACAGCTATAGCAAATGACAGTTTGAATGAATATCTGGCTAGGATAGTGACTTTAGGGAGTTGTTCGGTGAGAGTGTTTCTCTTTTCAGCGAAATTGGTTCAAATTCTTATAAAAGGTTGAACTATCTGTATCTAGTGCCATCGATTTTCTCTAGTAACAGTAGGGGAATTAGCATATACAACTTATCTAGTTGTGTCTTATAAATCCAATTCAGAGGCTTGATTTACTTTGTGCTCGATATTCACACAGGGGAAATTGAGATAAGTAAAAGTACATTATCCAGTCTTTCAATGTTAATAAGGCCTAATAAAGTGTTCTATATCAAAGGATCTTACTTTGGCTTTTTTTGTGTTTCCCTGTTTTACCTAAAAACTAATTCTGTTTCGGTAGGCATGACATGGCAAGATACACCTCAAGGACAAAAACCGATATGCATGCTTAATTTTTCTAACAGTTATCCAAATTATCCTAAACAACTTGAATAAACAGTATGAAGATTTTTTTTTTTTACATCTGGCTGACTCGGTGATCCTGTGTGTGTGTGTTTGTGTGTGTGTGTGTACATTTGATTTCCTCTCTTCCTGCTGGGTTATCAGTGGGGCAGAACGTGTTTGTAAGCACTTTCTAACATAAACAATATGAAACTCTGACAAGGACAGATGGGTGAAGGGCGGAGGATAGCGTCGGCACAGAGATGCAGGGAAAAGCACAAGTTGGAATTGTATTTATTTGGAGTGTTTGTTTGTGTGTAAAGTTAAAGTGTTTCTATAATAGAAGAAAAGTGCAAGATGTGTCCAACATGTTATGATCTTAACCAGTTTAATCACTCATTAGGTCAAGGGTGATGGTAATGTGGGGTGTCTGCTTCATTTTCAGGGCACCACTGTAGATACTAACACTCAATATCAACACACACACAACATACAGTATTTCACTCTTCAGCATGAATCTGCAGGATAAAGAATAGTTTGATGTATGAGTTGTGGTTCCTGTATTGGCTCAGTGACATAAATTAAATGAATCATAATACATTTATTAGTACAGCCCTTAATCACGGTGACATCGTCTTAAGGGCTTCACAGTGCCAAATGCTGAAGAAACAATAAAATGGTTAAGTACACGGATCATCTCCCAAGCGGTCTTTAGGACCCTCACAGAGGGACAAGAAAATATCCCCAAAAAAAACCTTTTAGGCAAAAATGCGAAGACAACTCGGAAAGGGCTACTCAGAGAAGGATCCCCCTACAGTACGGTCGTATGTGCAATAGACTGCCGAGTTTGCGGAAAGCAGGTCATCCACAATGGACATTAATATGTTTAAAAGTTTATTTGGGTAGGACATCCAGATCTGATGTGGGGGCATCACAGCAATACGGCAGCTCAAGTCGTCTTCCTCACTAGGGGACCATTACAGGCGCCAACATGACAGACTTGGAGAACGCAAACGCCAACTACAGTCAGCATGTCCTAGGAGTGGGGGACCACGCTGAGCAAACTTGCTGCGGCTGAGCCTGGAACTGATCGTATTTACACACCCACACTACACACCATACACACTCTCACTCACACCTGGGGTGACAAACATGACAACAGCTGTCAGTGGAAGGAGTCAGCTTAGTCCAGGAGAGATAGGACCATGTAGGCAGGAGGCTAGTATATTCAGCAGGGGAACCTTGAGATAGGATGAGATAATGGTTTGCTACTCTGAGAAGAGACTGAGGTACTACCTCTAGGTCTGGGTCAAAATGATAAAGAGAATAAAATGGGTTTTTTAGCCTCTGACTCTTTAAAGAGGGGGCTTCGATAGTGTCTGCCTCTCTCATGATGGATGGCGCAGATGTAACAGAGATTGGGGCAGAGACAAGGTAAGAAAAAGGCTCTCGTTACCTGCAGTTTTTTTTTGACTGATGGGATAGATGGTAGCCAGCGTTCCTGTGATGTGAGGGTGCGTGGCGGTTTATATGAGTGTGATCAGATCTGATAAGTAGCTGGTGTCATCCAACTGTAATGATTTATATGTAAGTAGAAGCCACCTTGAAGTAACACTAGAATTGGTTAACCAGTCTAATGAGGATAGAATGGCAGTTAATATGGTTGAATTTCTAGTTTTGGTCAGGATTATGGCAGCCGCATTCTGGAAGTTGTAGTTTTTTAGTGTGCCCAGTAGGTAAGCCTGAATGAGGACATTGCCCCAATAATCGATTCTCGATGATTACAAAAGGCATGTACTAAAATCTTCTGCGTATGCCTTTGTTAGCATGGGTCGAATCTTGGCGATTGCGAAGATGAATAAACGCTGTTTTATTGGTCTCCTATTATATATGTAACATGAAATGGAGAGGGGTAGTGGTTTGAGATTCGATGATTGAGATTACACAACTATCAATATTTAAAGTACTATTCTCCAACAGATGCCTATTGTCTAGCTGTGTCCATACTACAAATCTCGTTTTGTTGCCATTAAGTACACCTCTGGAAACCTCTAATCCAAAGGGAACACACAAGAAAACATATAAACACAATCATTCTAAAACTAGCTGTGGCGAATCTCCATGATACTAAAGAAATAGCAGCTAGAAATTTCAGCAGCGGGATGTGATCACGGACAATCATAGATAGTAATGACAGGAATGCTGAGCCTGACAGAAAGCCTGAAATACATAGCGTAAGAATCACATCCTGGACATACAACTAGACTGTCTATGTTTTATTTCATCCATTCATTTTCTTCTTACTTTATTTCTACTTCCATGGTGGTGTTCACATGGTCGTTGAAAATGAAGTGCTGAAACTTAGTGACCAAGTTCCTTGTAGCTTTACATGTAGAAAGTTCTCGTATTTCATTACGTTGTAACATATTAATGGGGACTAATACAAACATTATGTTACAAAGAATTCTAATTTGTGTTTTCACAGTTAATCTTTTTACATTTTATTTTCAAGTTTGAATATTTTCTTTCATCCAATGAAATGTGAGTTCAAATTGATAGGCCAAATAGAAAAAGGAAAAGCTTTCTAGTTGTAGTTTGGATATACTCCCATACTTTACAAGCACGTATCAGTTGTTATGCTCAAATATTTTATTCAAAAAGAAAAATAATGTTTTGTTTTGTTGTATCAAACTCTAGAAAGTAACCTGACAGGGACATCAGGTCGTAGGGTGATGATGAAAAATGCATTTTCATCATCTTGCAGGTGCCTTTTGACTCAGTTCCTTGTTTTTTGAAAAGGCCCATCTGGCAGCTGAAAGCTACCCAGCTTTAGTAACCCAATGGATAAAACCCTATTTTGTAGGCTAATTAGATATAGGTTTTGTTCCAAAAATGGAGTATCCTCCATTTAAAAAATGACTACTGCACCACTTTTGAATATTATTGAGGGTATTTAGTTACAATTGATTTGACCATTAAAATAAGCAGTAAAGATTCATGTGTGGATTTGCATTAGAGGGATTGCTGTTCTTCCTTTCGCTAAATATGACGGAAGAGCAAGAGAAGCAGCCGATTCTTCCTTCTCTTTCTGTGGTTTTGTAGAGGTCGATCTCAAGCGTGTGAGCAATCAAGTCCTGAGGGGTCGAGCTATCGGATGAAGTATCCCTCCCCCTGTGCAGTGATACTGCTGTCAGGCCCTAGCACAGAGCATAAGTTCTTGTGACATGCTTTTTGTCATTCACATCTCTGGATTTGAATCTTCATGCAGGGACCACTTGTGCAGAAATAACAAATGGTCTTGCGTCCTTTGCTCTTTTACATGTCCAGAAGAACTTGCAGTAAATCAGAATCTGCTGTGACGTTGGCTCTACTGTATAAGGCTGGTTTATACACAGCCAAAGGGTAAAGAGCCAGGCATACTACAAATCAGATATCATTATATCCGCATAGAAGTACTTCACACCTAAGTACCTTCTTGCAGTTTCATTACATAGTGGAGCTTCTTGGTCAGCCACCAATGAAGGAAGCTCTGCAACAAAGCATAAACCTCCAATGAGGCTCTTATGGCCTCATAGTTTGAAGCCATGCGGAATGTAAGCACCAGCATCCTGATATCTCTGTTATTTGTGTGTTACTGAAGTCCACACTGAGTCCTGATAGGTGGAGGTGGGCGAGGATACGCTTTCCATTGGTCTTCATATGTTGGGATGTTAGTGGCTCCTGGTCTGTAGTCATTGAGGAGGGATAAGAATATTTGACACCGACACACATATTTCTTCAGGCTGCACTTTGGTCACAAGGGTACATGAACAGCCGACACATGAAGGTATATTCTTGTGATCTATTATTACCTGCAAACATTGTTATTGTGTGAAACAGCTATTTGCGCTTGCTCGCTCTGTCTACAACATCACTTTCTGCTGGAAATGCTCACCTCAATCTGGCAACCACGTAGGGTCAACAGAGACCGTGGGTCAATCTCTTGCAGTGAGCCGTATGAGCTGTTTTGTCTACTAAAAAGTAGCGTTACTTCTGTTAGAATAATATGTATCCCAGGTTGTGGTACAATGTGCAAGCGTGTTTTGTCGATTAACTTTAACCACCTTTCTCAGAGTAAGTTTTTTCACAAGGATTTACATCACATAAAGCATATTCACTAATTGTTGTAACATGACTTGGAAGAAAGATTGGCAGAATTTCTACATTAGGTTCGGCTCTAGAACGTGTAGAAATTTCAGCGGTACTATTCAGATGAATTACAAAAGCATTTATTTAATGTCATCCATTTGTTACCAAAACAATAACATTTCTCCAAAAAAAACTCAGTTCAAAATATAGTTCACCGTCTCATGTATTCTTAGAGTAAAAAGTTCTGGTGATACTATGCTGCTACAGGGGTTAGTTAATATTAAAACATGGAGATCTCAGTCTTTCTGTGTATCAGATAGAAGGTGAATCATTGTCCGGATGAAGAAGAGATGAAGAAAGGTAGAGAAGAAGGAAGAGGTTTTGAAGACGGGAATCTCTGGGATGAAAGAAATACAACTGGAATCACTCGTACCCTCTGAAGCCGGGAATACTCTGGGTCGCATCTCGATTGAAACATCAGCGGTTAGAACATAATAACAAAAAAAAACACAATTGCACAAATGCACGTATCAAATTCTAAATGTTGGTACTGGTTACTCCATTAACATTAATGTTAGGAACACAAGCTTATGAAACGCTTCATACTTCGGTGCAATTCTATATTATCTCAGTATTATAAAGCTAATATATTTGTATAAACATAATAACCAACCCCAAAAGTTTAGACTTATTCATCGTCAGTATTACAAAGTACACATATTCACGTATACACTGCACATCCAAACTTTTCACTTCAGCGTCTAAACACCATTTGTGCAAATGAACCGAACTCAAAGGTTCTTCCATGTATATGCAATGCACGTAAAATGGAGGACTAGCTTCATCTCCGCAATGGACGATGCCACTGGCGCGGAAAGGTATACAACATGTCGGCGCAACCACTCTGTGAACGGCGCCATACATTGTACTAAATAGAGCGCAATCAGCGACCGCCCACTCTTTTATATGGCTTCTGGTTTCCGGGGAAGTAAATTTCCCTTTAATTTATCTCATTGACATTTCAGAAAATCTTATTAAGAGTTTTAAGGCTGGAACCAAGCAAACCAGCTAGGAGATGAATAGTGTACGATAAAATTTGGATTCTGAGCAAAAAAAAAAGATCGAAAGAAAACGGAAGAAAACGGCAAAGGTTAACAAGATGTGTAACATATTATTTCTATGATGTAGGAAGGAACTACTCAGCCGCCATAGGTCTCACACTGATCGGACACGTTAACTCACCTTTTCGTTTTCCTCTTGTGTTTTGTCTTGTTGCACATGTTTTACTTTCGTTACTCACTTGTCGTAGTTTTGGTCACTTTATTCCTTTCACTCCCCGAAGCTTCCGCCTGCTGGGTTCTACCCTGTGCCCGCCCTAATGTGTCTGCACTGTGGCCCTCATTGTTCTCCCTCCCTGTTAGTTATTTAGTCTGTGTTGTTTCCCATTTCTATTGCCGTTCGTTTTGTTCCCTGTGACAAAGTAGAGCTTCTTTGTTTCCTGCAATTCCCTCGTGAGTTTTGGTTTTGAAGTTTGCTGTTTCTTCAACTGGTTTTTGCTGTCCTTGTCTGCTACCTTTGCCTGATATCGGACTGCATTTCTGTGTACCGAACTTGTTGGAATAACCGGAAAGATTGTACTTTTACTCCCCGTCTCGGTGTGCATTTGGGTCCTTTGCGTTTTGTGCTGAGTCTGGACCACCATAAACCTTTGCGGAATGATCTTTTTCCAAACTAACTTCCATAACTAACAGATAGTTTAGGTGCTTTCTTCTTGAATTTAACATTTGTCAAATTGTATAGTGTTTATATTTATTGTTGTTTTTTTTGTCAGCGTAGTGTGTGTATATGTGTGGTGTGAATTTATATTATTAGTGTTCTCATTTAATAGGTGTAAAGTGTTGTCCTAGATCACTGGTACAGTGGCTTCGTTCCAGCTGATAGGATAAGCGGCTAAGGCTAGGTTACGTTAGTAGCATAAACGTTAACGTTAGCTGACAAGACGTTCAGGGTTGCGGTTAAAACATTTTCCATGGTAAAGCGAAGCCTACACCATCAGAGACATCGCTGTTACACTTTAGGATTGTGGGTAGTGTACAATCCTCCATGACATGCGAAATTAAACATGTTTTTTCTCAAACAAGTCTCGATATCATACGGACTTGTGGTCTTCTCTACTAGGAGATACACCATGTTTCACAACTATAGCTTGTGGTGAGTCTACTTGGTTGGGTTACCGACATTATGGTAATATCAAAATCCCTATTCACGAATTATGATTGGGAATTTTCACTTCCGTGACCCACACCCGTTGAGCTCTATTGAAGTGCTAACACTCTTTACAAGGAGGAATATTACATTTAGATGAATTAAGGTTAAAAATCAACAGGCTGCCACATTTAACTCTGATTGTTTGTTCTGTTTTTAAAACAAGGGATATCAAACACCGAAAGAGGTTACTTCCTTATTACAATGATTCGCATAGCGAATCACATATTGATCAGCTAGTTTTTCATTTCCCTTACAATTTCACTCACCGGAAGATTGACTTATTGCAAATCAAAAGATAGAAAATATACTAGGGTGTGAATATTATCTTCTTTTGTCTTAATACTACAACAAGAACTCTTTAAAAAACAAATATTTTGATCCTCAAAAACTTCTTTCGCCACTTCAAACTGTTCGTCCTTTTTCCGGTCTCAACTTAGTATTGGACTCTCTTACTTCTCTCGTAACACATGTGTAAACACAGCTGTATAAATTGAAAGAGCCATTTAGGGAACTAAAAAACTCACAATGCACCTCCTTGCGCTGTATAATGGGGTACATAAGGATCCTCTGAAATTCTGTTGATCGACCACACAACTTAGGTTGGTGATGATGAAGCTATTGTTGGTAAGTAGGATAGGTAAATCAGATAGCCTATTGAATACTTATTAAAGTACTGCTACACTATGGAAGGCCTACCTTGACATTATTTTACATGCTATTTCTGGAAGAGTTCTATATCTTGCTCTTCAATAGATGTAAGCATCATTTACAAAATTCCAATCTAAAAATAGTGATGTCTTTCTTTATTCCATCCTCTGTTTCCATAGAAACTGCAGCAGCTGAGGCATAATGTCTCATATGCACTGATTGCGGAAAGTACTGCTGTGGATGGAGACAATGCTGTGGTAGGTGTTAGGTGTTACATCAAAGAGGATTCTTTATTGTGAGAAAATATATCTAAAAGGAAATATTTCTCTAATGAGGCTCATTCCAAAATCTTTGGGTTGCATTACAATAGCTGTACACTTCTGGATGCGTTGCATCGACTGAAGCTTTTTCCTAAGATCCATGATGCTATAAAAAACTCTTAGGTCCAACCATGTACACTGCCACCTGACGTGGACTGTTCTAATCATTTTTTTTAAAATTTGAAATACAGGTTCGGCCAGCCCATCTCATATGATGGGTCATTAATGACGTATGTTCCCTGATGAGAAGGCAGGAAACACAAAAAATTTTCTGTAGACAATGTGAAAGGGACATGAAGGATGCTGAGGTGGAAGTAGTAGTGTATTTCAGTTAGAACTGATAATGGGGACTTTCTTTGAAAAGGATGTTGTGTTTTTTAAGGACTCATTAATAATAGTGATTTTACTTATGAAGTATATGTTGTTTTTGGGCTTCATTTCTGATTTCTTTTCACTTTTTTCTTCACCTTTGCCATTACTATGTATGACCTTTTTTCTAAACGTTTGTTGGCAGTCAAGAAACTGCGTAGTTAGGACGTCGGAAGCCCCATGGCCACGCGGAAATACTTATAACTTATATAACCCGAATACACCTGTGTCATGGACTGCAACAAAACGTTTTAAAAAAGTCTTAAAGCCTGGATGTTTTTATGAATAGCCTTAGATGTTATCAATACTTATATGTTGATCTAAAAGCAGTTACGTTTGGATGTCTTCTGTGTGTATTCCAAAAGCAGCAGACCCCTTCACAATACGCACACATTGATATGTACCTTCAATTGTTCTTGTTATTTCACTTAAAGCTGCTTATACGTAGATTGTTTTGGCTTAAAAAATAATATTCTATTTAAAATATCAAGCTTTTAAATCCTCATTGGTAAACTGACGTGAGTGACATAGTGATATTGAGAGAAATTCCTGGACAGCAACGATCGTTTTTCTGACTCTCTGTGGTGCATTCCTTCAAACGATCAGGTAGTGCTTGTTTTACCTCAACTAACAAAAGTTTGACTTTTTAAATTTCATTTTAAAAGCTAAGGCAGGACAAACCAGTTCCACTTAGATTTTTAGAGTGTTTCAATCAGCAAATCATAGACATTGATATTGATTTTTAGCAGTAAACTAAAATTGATAGGAAGGGACATTCTTCAATAAATTCTGTTGATAGACATGAAAGCCAATTTCTCCATCAAATGCGTAGATTTATTCTTAATCAAGTCATAGGTAAATTGGATTGGTACCATTTAGAAATCGCATCATGACAGTAATCCAAGTCCATGGGTGGGTCAGTCAGAGATTCGACATAGAGAGACACTTTTGCCTATTCAGCTCAGCCACCATGTCAGTGGCTTCGGGGAGAGTTTTATAGGTCCTGAGAGTTGATAAACTCTGATGATGATAGTGTCCTTCATGACAACAGAAACAAAACAAAAAAAAAGGCCCCCCCCCCCCCCCCACCCCAAAACAGAATATCCTCCTCATCAAAACATGAGATTGATGTCAATTCCTCATATGGACTTCCTCTGCTGCTGACTTCAAAGGTAAATGTCCAAGAGAATCGCAAATCCTCTCTCTCTTGACATCGTCCCTTCTGAAAGGAACAGGACAAACATGATCGGCTGGTATTTTGTTTGTATCTGCTGTATCCTCAGAGTCCCAATCAGGTCAAGTGACTCAGCCAAGAAGCAGTGGATCTAGCTGTGGGAGGCTCGGTCACATCAGTGTAAACCAGTATGAGGTTTTATGTTTATAACAGCAAATAAGTTATCTGGGTACCATCAGAGTGATGGAGAAGTCCTAAAAACTCACTGATTTATTATGTAAAACCGTCAGTCTTGGAGTTCCAGATCGGTTCTACAGGCAGTGGATCCAGGGTTTGATTCACTCTGCCATCGCAGTGGAGGTCAGGTGAAGATTACAGGAGTTATATCTGTAAGGCTGAAAACCGATGTCACATAGGTACGAGCTGTTCACTAAGTGATAAGGATTTCGTACAAAAATCCTCCTCAGTCAGATGAAACAGAGACCTGAACTGAAAGCTGCAGCTGGAACTACTGCAGGGGCTGTGATACAGTTCACTGAGGATACACACACACACACACACACACACACACACAAATACTTTGTTGGTTGAGATGTTATGAGGTGTTCATAGTGTTCGCCTACCATTTGCTTATCGAAGTTAAAAAACACACACCTCACTCAACAAGCTGAAAGTTCCCCAAAATGAAGAGGACAGTTCCAGTGAAGAAGCCATTCAGGACACATTAAAAAGCACAAAACTTACATAAGTTGAGCTACCGAGTACCAACCCCCAAACCACTGTGAATGCATTCCAACAGCTTATCCATGCTGGTCCTTGAAATATTGGACTGTTACATGACATGACTATCATGGTCGTCATGGATGCGGGATGTTAGTGTGTGGTCGTAGTCATTGAAGGAGGAACCCTTCTTGGTCACCCAGGAACCAGAGGATAAGGATAGAGGATACGAAATTGCCAAAATTATTTCTAGGTGTCAATTTGGTAACAGGGACAATGCTGGCCTCCAACGATGAAGGTTATTTCTGTGATCTATACTACCTTTGCAAATACATTGCTACTGTCGTGAACCAGCATATTTGCCAGTTGCTGCCTCGTCTGCATTACATCACTTACTGCTGGAAATGTCACCAAAAATTCGCTGCGCACTACCACAAGCACCTCTCAAAGGCGCTCTCATAATGAACCCACACACAAAGGTTCTTCCAAGTATATGCATGCACGTAAAATGGAGGCCTGCTTCATCTCCACAATGGACGAAGCCATTGGCGCGGAAAGTAAACAACATGTCGGAGCACACTCTAGAACGGCGCCATACATTGTACTAAATAGAGCGCAACAGTGACCGCCCACTTTTTTTATGGCTCTGGTTCCGGAAGTAAATTTCCCATTCATTTACTCCATTGACATTTCAGAAAATCCTTATATAAAGAGTTTTAAGGCTGGAACCAAGCCAACCAGCTAGGAGATGAATCGTGAAGATAAAACATTTGATTCTGAGCAAAAAAAAGATCGGAAAACGGAAGAAAAGGCAAAGGTACAAGACTGTGTACATAATTATTTCATGAATTGAAGGAACTACTCATCCCATAAACCATTGCGAATGATACTTTTCCAACAACTTCCAAACTAACGATAGTTTAGCGCGCTTCTTCTTGAATTTAACATTTGTCAATAGTATAGTGTTTATATTATTGTTGTTTTGTGTGCGTATATATAGTGTTTCATATAATATAGTGTAAAGTGTTGTCATCGACATGGTACAGTGCTTCGTTCCAGCTGCATAGGATAAGCGGCTAGCTAGGTTACGTTAGTAGCTAACATTAACGTTAGCTGACAAGACGTTCGCGCGTGCGGTAAACATTTCCATGGTAACAGCGAGCTCCACCAATCAGACTGTCTCATGTTTTCTTTCATCCATTCCATTTTCTCTTCCCTTTATTTCTCTTCACTGGTGTGTTCACTGGTCGGTTGAAAATGAAGTGCTGAAACTTAGTGACAAGTCCTGTAGCTTTACATGTAAAAGTTCTGTATTTCATTACGTGTAACCATTAATGAGACTAATACAAACATTAAGTTACAAGCATTCAAATTGTTTTCACAAGTTAACATTTTTACATTTTATTTCAAGTTTGAAACATTTTCTTTCACCAACCTGAAATGTGAGTTCAAATTGATAGGCAAAAGAAAAAAGAAAAGCTTTCTAGTTGTAGTGTGGATATCACTCCATACTTTACAAGCACTATCAGTTGTATGCCAATTATTTTATTCAAAAAGAAAAATAATGTTTTTGTTTTGTTGTAAACTGTAAAGTAACATGACAGGGAATCAGGTGTGGGCTGATGATGAAAATGCATTTTCATCATCTTGCAGGTGCCTTTGCTCAGTTCCTTGTTTTTGAAAAGGCCTGCAGTGGAAGCCTCCCTGCTTTAGTAACCAATGGATAAAACCCCTATTTCTGTAGGCAATATAGATATAGAGTTTTGTTCCAAAATAAATTGTATAAACATAATACCAACCCAAAAGTATATGCTTATTCAACGTAGTATTACAAAGTACCACATATTCACGTATACACTGCACATCCAAACTTTCACTTCAGTCCAGAAACATGATTTGCAACATGAACCCACACACAAAGGTTCTTCCAAGTATATGCATGCACGTAAAATGGAGGCCTGCTTCATCTCCACAATGGACGAAGCCATTGGCGCGGAAAGTAAACAACATGTCGGAGCACACTCTAGAACGGCGCCATACATTGTACTAAATAGAGCGCAACAGTGACCGCCCACTTTTTTTATGGCTCTGGTTCCGGAAGTAAATTTCCCATTCATTTACTCCATTGACATTTCAGAAAATCCTTATATAAAGAGTTTTAAGGCTGGAACCAAGCCAACCAGCTAGGAGATGAATCGTGACGATAAAACATTTGATTCTGAGCAAAAAAAAGATCGGAAAACGGAAGAAAAGGCAAAGGTACAAGACTGTGTACATAATTATTTCATGAATTGAAGGAACTACTCATCCCATAAACCATTGCGAATGATACTTTTCCAACAACTTCCAAACTAACGATAGTTTAGCGCGCTTCTTCTTGAATTTAACATTTGTCAATAGTATAGTGTTTATATTATTGTTGTTTTGTGTGCGTATATATAGTGTTTCATATAATATAGTGTAAAGTGTTGTCATCGACATGGTACAGTGCTTCGTTCCAGCTGCATAGGATAAGCGGCTAGCTAGGTTACGTTAGTAGCTAACATTAACGTTAGCTGACAAGACGTTCGCGCGTGCGGTAAACATTTCCATGGTAACAGCGAGCTCCACCAATCAGACTGTCTCAGTTCTGTCACATCATTTCTTCCTTATTTCTTTCATCTTCATGTTCCATTCTGTTCCATTGTATTTCTAACTTTGACGGT